>JAXGGA010012927.1:0-37046 GCA_038373865.1 Uloborus plumipes | reverse complement strand
CTTTTTCTTGCATATTACAAAGGTTGGTATACTTATTTTATTTCATGAAACTAATTCTAATACACAAAAGATTTAAATTGATAAAATATAAGCATAACCCATACCTGAAACAGTAGTCAGCTCTTACTTTATCAAAAGGAAATATGTATAAAAATGGAATCGTATGATAGAAATATGCTTCTTTCCCGATCTTTTATTTAAAAAAAAATGAATATGAGGATTTAAAATATAAAAATAGCATTGTTAATTTCCCTACATAACATTTCAAAATATTCTTTGTAATATTTGCAATTGTGAAAATCATAAAGCTAAGTTTTTCTGTACAAGAGATTATGAAGCAGAAAACATTTTTTGAAGATGTCTCTTTCTTTTTATTTTTTTCCTGAAATTTTACCAGATTTAGAAAATAAATGTTTATCACATTTGGTATATGTAGTGAACATCTAGTCCTGACAGGTACTTTCTGACCTGTTAGGATAGGTTAGGAAATTTAATTCTCACTACTTAAAAGCCCATTTCGTTTTTAAAAATATGGGTTCTAAGAAATATAACAGTCAAATTTTCTCTTCGTGCCTACACTGATAAAAGAATGGATTTATCTAAATATAATTGTATTTTTTTGTATTGGAATACCTTCAGATATTAACATTTCTCATAGAGAAATATGGTTTGTTGCAGCTAATTTTGGCAAATGTAAACACTAAATGCAATACAAAATCATGTGATACAACTCCATGCTGAATCAATTCAGTTTACTTATTTTTTCTCCTTATTTATTTGAAAAAACTTTTTGAAATACTTTTTTAGAAGCTTAAATACAGAGCTCTGGTCTTAAAGCACAATTGGTAAGGAAATGCATTCTTCTTTGGTCTCCTTTTTGGTAATTTTTTGGCCGAATATGGCCAAATATTTTTGAAGTTTGAACTAATGTTACCATTTTCAAAAAAAATTACTCCAAATTATTTTTTAAATCTTTAATAATGTGTATTGAACTCATATTCATAATAAAGTATGCTTTGAATGCCCTCTGTGCTTAGTTTATTGACAAAAACAAGTTAACTATTCGGCGGCCGAATAGCCGAATATTCGGCCTTGCTTATGGCCGAATATTCGGTATTCGTTATTCGGCCAAATCACTATTCGTTGCATCCCTAGTAGGGTCCATCCCAATGCGACTGCAATTTGGGTGATAGACCTTTACGTCGGATGGGATTCCATAGCCACACCTTGTCACCTTCTTGAAAGTCATAGCCAGTGGACCTTGTGTCGTATCGGGTCTTCATCTTCTCCGTCGCGATGTTGATTCGCTCCCGTGCGAAGTGATGAACGTCTTCCAACCGGGCCTGGAGATCCTGGACGTACTCCTCAGGCGATGAAGGCGCATCTGGAGGGAGACCGAAGACGAGATCACAAGGTAGCCGAAGCTCTCGGCCGAAGAGCATCTGTGATGGGGAATATCCGGTGGTCTCGTGGACAGCACTGCGGTAGGCCAGCAGAAACAGAGGAAGTTTCTTGTCCCAATCCTGTTGATTTTTGGAGACCATAAGCGAGAGATTATTAAGGATTGTCCTGTTGAATCTCTCCACCATGCCGTCCGATTGTGGGTGTAGTGGTGTCGTTCGAGTTTTCTCAATTTTGAGGATTTTACATAGGCCCTTAAACACAGCAGAGATGAAGTTTCTCCCTGATCGGAATGGATCTGCAAAGGTGTCCCATATCTCGAGATCCAATGCTGGACTAGAGTCTCTGCTACAGTGGTAGCTTCTTGATCCGGAATGGAATATGCTTCGGGCCATTTGGTGAAATAGTCAATGGAAACGAGGATGTATTTGTTCCCATCAGTAGTTTTTGGTAGAGGACCAAGAATGTCGATCCCGATTCGTTCGAAAGGAGCTCCTACGTTGTAAAGATGTAGCTTCCCGCGGCTTCTTCTCTTCGGTCCTTTACGGGCAGCACAGGCGTCACAAGAATGACACCACTTCTCTACGTCATCCTTCGCATTGCTCCAGAAGAAGCGCTCTCGAACCTTGTGGAGGGTTTTCAAGATACCAAAGTGTCCTCCAGTCGGACTACTGTGCAACTCCTTTAGAACGTCTGGAATTCTTGATCTGGGAAGGAGTAACTGCCATTTGAATGCTTTACCATCGTCAGATTCCCATTTCCGATACAGGACGCCATTTCGCAACTGGAGAGATTTCCATAGAGCCCAGTATCTTTTCGTTGCAGGACTGTAGATAGAAACGTCTTGCCAACTAGGTCGCCGACTGTCTTTCTCCATTAACTCTATGATAGGCTTTAGGTCTGGGTCTTCAAGCTGATCTTTTCTAACTTGGTCGTCACTCCATGGATCAGGATCTGAAGATGATGAAGTAGCAGTAACTTGACAGGCAGTAGGGATTGTCGTCCCGTACTGTTTCTCTATTCGGGAGCAATAATGGCAGTTCTCGGAACAAGGTCTTCTTGATAATGCGTCAGCATTACCGTGTGACAAACCTTTTCGGTGCTTAATCTCGATGTCATATTCCTGGAGCCGCTGTATCCACCTGGCTACCTGGCCCTCTGGATTCTTGAAATTCAAAAGCCAAGTTAAAGAGGCATGATCAGTCCGGAGCAGGAATTTACGGCCGTAGAGGTAATGATGGAAATGTTCTACAGCTTTAACTATGGCGAGCAATTCCTTTCTCGTGACACAATAATTTCGCTCCGACTTGGATAAGCATTTGCTCCAGTAGGCGATGACATGTTCGTTACCGTCTATTTCTTGAGATAAAACAGCTCCAACGCTCTCGTGGCTCGCATCAGTGTCAAGTATGAAGGATTTTCCAGGCTGAGGATAAGAGAGAATAGGCGTTGATGTTAAAGCCTCCTTCAGCTGTAGAAATGCATCCTCGCATTCTTTGGACCATTCAAATTTTTGTTTGCTCTCCGTCAGCTTATGCAAAGGTCGTGCAATGTTGGAAAAACCCTTCACAAACTTCCTGTAGTACGTGCAGAGCCCCAGGAAACTTCGCAGCTGATGGACATTTTCGGGGCGGCTCCAATTCTTGACTGCGGATACCTTATCTGGATCTGTTCGTACACCCTCAGAAGAGATAATGTGACCAAGGTAGTTCACCTCACGGCGGAACAAATTACATTTGGACGGGCTTAACTTCAGGTTGGCTTCCTTAAGCTTTTGCAGCACCTTCCTAAGATTAGCCAAATGTTCCTCAAAACTGCGTCCTATGATGATGATGTCGTCCAAGTAGACAAGACAGGATTCATAAGAGAGTCCTCGCAGCACTGATTCCATAAGACGCTCGAACGTGGCTGGTGCATTGCAGAGGCCGAAGGGCATCACTTTAAACTGCCACAAGCCTTGTCCGGTTGTAAACGCCGTCTTCTCTCGGTCGTCGGGGTGTATCTCCACCTGCCAGTAGCCGCTCTTTAAATCCAGGGTCGAAAACCACTTGTGTCCGGAAAGGGTGTCCAGAGTGTCATCGATCCGTGGAAGAGGGTAACTGTCCTTCTTGGTGATGTCATTCAGGCGTCGGTAGTCAACACAAAATCTGGTGGAGCCGTCTTTCTTTCGGACCAAGACGATAGGGGATGCCCAAGGACTGGATGAGGGTTCGATGACGTCATTCTCCTGCATCTCTTTCACGAGGATCTCAACCTCTTCCTTCTTGGCGAACGGTAGTCGTCTTGGATGCTGCTTGATAGGGGGATGATCTCCAGTGTCGATCCTATGCTGCGCTAAACTCGTGCGACCAACATCTTCGGGTGTAGATGAAAACACCTGCTTGAAGTCGTCCACCAATTTTTCCGCAGCGTATCTTTGATCCTTCGATAATGCTGCACTCCCAATTAATTTCGAAGTCAAGGATTCGGAAGACACAGTCTCGGAGGAATCAATTCTTCTGATGATGCAGTTTACGGGAGTACAAGTTGCAAACACTTCTCCTTTCTTGATATTCCTCGGTCTTTCACTTACATTGGCGACTCTCACAGGAACTGCATTCCTTGAAAGGTCCACAAGTGTAGATGCCACTAGTACTCCTTTTGGGCTATTACTCTGGTTAGGATATTCAATTAGGCCGAATTTAAAGCTGTTGTTTTCATTGATGGAGCCAGGTATTAGTATTTCTGATCTTGGGGGAATCAATAAATCTGTTTGGGCTATTATTTGATGAGCGGATTTTAAGTTATTTTCAGCATTGAAAATTGCTATGTCTTCCCTCATCGAGTGCAGCTCATTATTTTTAAAGTCGATAGAAAAATCAAATTTTCTCAAAAAGTCCAGTCCGAGAATGAAGGGATCTGTAATGTCAGCGACGAATGCCGTGTGATGGTAAGTGGCACTCCCGAACATTATTTCTAAGTTCACTTTTCCTTCAATCTCGATTTTGTCACCTGTCACAGTTTGGAGAGTAACGCAGGACGGCGTCCATAGGATCTTGAGTCCAAATTGATGAGCCACATCAGTCTTAATAATGGTAACGTTGGCTCCTGTGTCCACGATCATTTCGCAGGGAAACCCATTCACATAAGCGTAAATGAAGAGTCCGTTGCAGCCGCCACTTCTTGGGGAAATCTGGAAAACTTTGGGAGACTTCTTCTTTTCTTGGCGAGCTTCGCAGTTCTTTCGTACGTGGCCCTCACCGCCACATTTCCAGCACTTCAGTGGTTGTCTACTTTGGTCTTTACGAGCCGTAATCTTCTTCAGGGTCCCCGAGATCTCGTTAATTTGTCGCTTAATTTCCGAGAAAAAAGTTGAGTGCGAATCCGGAGCACTCGCTTCCACGCCCCTGATTGAATGGTGATCCTTGCGGGACGTTTTTTGTGCAGCCTCGAACTTCATTGCGTAAACCAGACCGGATTTAAGATCTTTGATGTCCGCCATCCGGAGAGCCGTCTGAATTTCCGGACTTCGCACTCCGTCTATAAAGTAGTTCAGGGCCAGGTTATCGCGAACACCCGAAGGACAGTCCGAGAAGGCGAGATGGGAAAGCCTCTCAACGTCTGCTGCAAAAACTTGCAAAGTCTCTCCAGTCCTCTGGAGTCGGGATTTCAGCTGGAGTTGGCTTATTTCTTTTTGGCATACTTCGCCAAAGCGAAGCTCCAGGGCCGATGATAAGGCTTCGAAGTCACGGATCTTGTCCTCTGGGAAGGTCTGTAGTATGTCAGCTGCATCCCCTCTCAGCGAGGCTGCAAGTTGACAGGCTTTCGTGGAAGAGTCCCAGGAGTTTGCTTCTGCAACGATGAGGAACTGCTTCTTGTAAATATTCCACGAGGTCTTCCCGTCAAACGTGGCCAGTTTGATGGATGGACGAGAAGTTCCAGCTGCAGCTACACAGTCACTTGAGTTGTTGCAGGATGCTGATAACTTTGATTCCAGTTCTTTAATTTTCTTTTCCACATGGTTTTCTACTGTGGTGATTCGATCCTCAACGCTGTCAACTTTTTCTTCTAGAGCCTCCACTTTATTTTCCACATTGGTAAATTTACTTTCCACCAAACTTTTCATTCACGTTAAATCGCTTTTAATTTCTTCAGCTAGATCATTTTTCAATTGTTCTTGATTAGTTGCCAGATCAATTTTTAATTGTTCTTGATTAGTAGCCAGTTCATTCTTTAATTGTTCTTGATTAGTAGTCAGTTCATTCTTTAATTGTTCTTGATTAGTAGCGAGCTCATTCTTTAATTGTTCCTGATTAGTAGCCAGAGTCGCCATATCATTCTTTATTTGCTCTTGATTCGCAGCCATGCTCGCAGTCATGTCACTTTTAACAGCGTTGATAGCATCAAGGAGTTTTTTTAGTTGTTCCTCCATTGTCGAGTAATCACCATAAAATTCTGAAGTCAAAAAGTCCTCAGGAAGAAAAGTCCGAAGTTCACAGAAAGTTCCAAGAAAGTCCTTGAAGATGCCCCACGTTGGGCGCCAAAATTGTAACGAGTCCGTTGCACCTTCAACTTTCTTCAAATGAGCATTCCAATCTTGAGGAAGTAACTATAAATTTATTTACAAGTATTTACACTATTTACAATATGAGCAGGAAACAATTGCTAAACATCCAGCAATTAGGTAGCAAAACAGTACACTGTACTCTCAACAGTAACTCAGCACCACGTATCAAACGTGAACAGTAATTAAGCAATTACAAAAGCAAAACAACCATTCGCCAAGCGAACGAAAACGAGTCACCAGATCAAATCTGAAAACAACTGACTGACCAAAAAAAAACTGTGTTCAAGGCTATTTATACACGGAAAGAAATTACGACACTATTCTAGAAATATCCGGAGTATTCCAAATCATTCATAACTTGAACAATTCCATTGAGAAAGTTCTAGCGATAAAAAGAAAAAGAAAAAAAAGAAAACACTCCGAGCGAAAAATGTCTTCACGCTTATTGAAGTTAGGGCAAATGTAAAAACTGCAAAGTGTTTCAGGGCCGGTATACAAGTGATAAAAGTGATATCTTCAGATACTTTAGCAACATGACGTCAGATAAAACCAAAACTAATGAAAATGATGCAAGGCAGGAAAAACAACAACTATTTACAAGATTTGTAACAATATCTTAATTTCTTTCAAAAATGAAAACTCGACACTTAAATTTTTCAACAGCTTCAGATTGTTAGTCAGCTAATTGTGTGCCACCCCTCCTCTCGCCCTATCCTCTTGTTTTTAACTTCATTTCTGCCTGATTTTTTTTTTTTCTTCTTTTTTCTATTTTGTCTGAAATTAAAAAAACTCTTCAAAATGGTATCGCTCGGAAGTCCTCTACCCCGCTAAACTTATTACGGAGCATCACAAATTTCGTCATCTGTACTTCAATTTAGCAAAATTTCCTTTGAAAATCCTCCAAATATTAAATACATTAAAAGATGAAAATTTCTTAAAATTTCGTTTTTGAAGCTTCAATTTCGGGAAATTTTCGGATAAGGGCAACCCCAACCACCCTTTATCCATCATTAAAAATCGTTAAAATTTTACTTTTCTAAATTACAGTTTCGAAAAGTCTAATGGTGAGAACCTTTTCGCACAGCAGGCTTTGAAATCCTAAGAATTGACATGATTAGGACTTCAAGTCTTCTTGCCGCCAATGGAAGATTGAAAACAGTAGGCTTAAATCTTCCTTCTAATACCATGGAATATTGCACATAAGAACTTTGTTCTTAGAACTTCAATTTCGAAAATTTTCAGGGTAGAGCCCCTTAACCCCCTCCAATAACCGCATAAAAAATTGTCCAACATTGCGTTTTTGGAACTTAAACAAAAAAATTGAAGAGCTGGTAGATAGGGGGGGGGGGAGTTTTTTTATCTGCTTTCAAAAAATCCATCGAGACAATCCTACAATCAAGTTCATAAGATTTGAATTTCTAAAAATATAATCGGAGCCCCTCGTACATTTCTTCGCCCTCAACTTCGTCTCGCTTCTAACAACATTAAAAACTTATTTAAGGTTTCTTCCATAGTTTCAAATGTTAAGAAGTGCCGAATCCCTATTGTTACTGGATATGGCCTACGTCGCGTTTTTAGGACGTACATTTCGAAAAAAATTTGGGCAAGCTTTTCAATATCCCTTTTTCTAATATCATTCAAGACGTCTATGATACTAAAAATTATGTTTTTAGAACGACAATTGGATGAGAGGTATAGCACACCGTTCTTTTTCAATTATACGACCTGACACTTCCGTATGAAATGTGAAAAAGAAAGAACTAATGTTTGAAAAAATTTAAGGCGGGAGAGACTTAAAACCTCTCCTCCTAATATTACTGACTATTGCTGTAAAACTTCGTTTTTTAAGACTTGTATTTCGAGATGTTTCTGGGAGAGAGAACCAAAACGCCTCTCGTCACATCATCAAAGTTTGTCTACAGTTGCGTTTTTGGAATTTCAACTTCGAAAAGTTGTGGGGAAGGTGATCGATTTTGCTCTATTTTTCAAGAAATTGGTCGGGGACAATCCTTAAGATAAGCCCCATCCCTTAAATGAGCGTCAACAAATATCGCCTATAATCGCGTTTTTAGGACTTTAATTTTTAGAATTCTATGTGGAAGTTCCTGTGAACTTTTCTTTCCCCTCACAGCACCAGAGGCAGTCTAAAACTGCATTTTCAGGATTACAATATCAAAAATTTTCCTGGGGATAATCTCCCAAACCTGCCTTTCAAATGGAGAAAAAACTAAAAGCAGGATTCGCCAAAGTGAGTTCAGCCCGAAAAAAACTCATCGAGATTTTTCGGGTGGGCCAACTTGACATGACACACTATGTCGGTGAAGTGGTTTTTTTCACAATTTACTGCACATTGAAAACATTTATTTCAGAAGCAAACTAAACATTATAAATATTTTGATAAATATCAAGTCTAGAGATTGGTACTGATCAGTTTAGTTATAACATCGAGTTTATTATGATATTTAGTGTTGATGGTCCAGAAAAGTGGTCAAATACGTGGTCCAGAAAAAGGCATCTTCCTTTCTGAGCAAACTTATTAAGTATTAGAAATAAAATTGTGCATCTGAATTTGAGTTATTTGTTTATTTATTTGAATATTTAGAGGATCAAACTAAACAGGAACTATTTAAATCGATAAATTCAATTCAATATCAATTTAAAATATTTTATCATATTACTTTTAAAAAATCAATATAGTATTGCTTTTTCCAAATAAAAAAATCCTTTGGGGGGTCACAGTGACCTCTTTTCATGGCTCCCGACTCTTTAAAAATTTTGCGTAGCAAGCAGTAGTTTGGTATACAATGTTTGAATAGAGAATATTAAAATGACTAAACTGAAATGAAAAATATAAACCCTGATATTTGATTAAAAACCCAGACGGGCTGGGTTTTTTCATACTCTGCTTAAAACTGTTTTCTGGTTGCGCCACTGACTTGTTGTCTAGGGAATCATCCCACCCCCCCCGATTTCTGCTACTGTTGCACCCCCAGAATTTGCGGTCTAAGTCCGCCTATGTTAATGTTCATAAGATTTCAAGACATACCACGCACGTGGCCCGGCGTTGCACATGCAGTTCGTGCCTTGAAAGTAAAGAGGAAAATTTCAAGAGAAAGAAGCGTGACATAGATAGATAGAAAGATACTCAGTTTTTAATATAAGTAGACTAGCTGCCAGGGCAGCTAGATTAGCTTCCTGCAGCATGTTGATGCATAATGTCCCCCCGCCACCCAACTTTTACCTCATTCTGATGTGATATTATTTGATATAATTCAATTTTCACAAGATTTTAAGATATACTACGTACGTGGCCCGCTGATGCCCCAAGCAGCTAGTTGCGTGGCCCGGCGTTGCACGGGCGCTTCGCGCCTTTAAAGTAGTAAAGAATGTTTCAAAAAAATACTCGCCGCCAAGGCGGCTCGCTAACAGGCGCTTCACGCTTTCACTTTTTTTCCTACATAAAAAAAATCATTCGAATTATTGAGATGCTTCGCGCCTTCAAAATGGTGAGGAAAGTAACAGTAAGTTCTGCTCGCTCAAGGAAAAGAAGCAGACATAGATACTCAGTTTTTAATATAAGTAGATGGCTTTTCACCAAATGAATGTTTCAAAATATTACAAGTAGCTAGCGATAAAAATACTATGTATAAGTGGCCCGCTTATGAGTTTCGTGTTTGATTTAGTTAAGCCTTCATTCAAAATTCTCATTAGCATTGTTATTACTGTTTCATAGCAACCACGTTTTGCAACAACTGATTTCATATTTAATCGTTTATTATTCTTAATCGCTTTAAGTTTGACTACTTATTAATTGATATCTTCGTTAATTAACATCGTATAATTATATAAATTGAAACTAATGAAGCCTGAAAAATTACCTATCTATCGGTACCTGGTTCGACTTTTAGTTCATTGGCGTTCAGGAGAAAAGCGTGACATAGATAGATAGAAAGAAAGATAGTTAGAAAAAAAGATAGAAAGATACTCAGTTTTTAATATAGACTAGCTGCCAGGGCAGCTAGATTAGCTTCCTGCTGCATGTTGATGCATAATGTCCCCCCGCCACCCAACTTTTACCTCATTCTGATGTGATATTATTTGATATAATTCAATTTTCGTAAGATTTTAAGACATACTACGTACGTGGCCCACTAATGCCCAAGCAGCTAGCTGCGTGGCCCGGCGTTGCACGGGCGCTTCGCGCCTTTAAAGTAGTAAAGAATGTTTCAAAAAAATACTCGCCGCCAAGGCGGCTCGCTAACAGGCGCTTCACGCTTTCACTTTTTTCCTGCATCAAAAAAATCATTCGAATTATTGAGATGCTTCGCGCCTTCAAAATGGTGAGGAAAGTTACAGCAAGTTCTGCTCGCTCAAGGGAAAGAAGCAGACATAGATACTCAGTTTTTAATATAAGTAGATGGCTTTTCAACAAATGAATGTTTCAAAATATTACAAGTAGCTAGCGATAAAAATACTACGTAAGTGGCCCGCTTATGAGTTTCGTGTTTGATTTAGTTAAGCCTTCATTCAAAATTCTCATTATCATTGTTATTACTGTTTCATAGCAACCACGTTTTGCAACAATGGATTTCATATTTAATCATTTATTAGGCTTAATCGCTTTAAATTTGACTACTTATTAATTGATATCTTCGTTAATTAAAATCGTATAATTATATAAATTGAAACTAATGAAGCCTGAAAAATTACCTATCTATCGGTACCTGGTTCGACTTTCAGTTCATTGGCGTTCAGGAGAAAGAAGCGTGACATAGATAGATAGAAAGAAAGATAGTTAGAAAGATACTCAGTTTTTAATATAAGTATGGATTTTCTACTTCTACTCAGCGATGGGACATTCTAAAGCACTAAAGTTTCTAAAGAGGTATGTCAAAAATGTTACTATTGAGTCTTTATGTAACACACGATCTAAATGCCGAATAGAAAGTATCAAAGATATTAGATTTCAAATCGGTGGATATTTATGACAAATTAGTTGTGTGTGTCTGTGTGAGATATCGGAAATTGCAAAAATGGTGTCAAAATGCAAAACTGAGTTTCAAATTTCTCACTTCTTTATGTATATGGTACGAATTGCTTGTTCAAATTAATTTCGTTAGGAAAGCAAAGTAAAATTCTATTATGAACTTAAATACTGCTGTTCAGTTAATAGAGAAAACGCTTATTTTTTTTTAGAAAAGTTGAAAAACTCTGACTTTGAAATTCTCAAGAGCGGATTTAAAAATTTCTCAAGGGAGGGGAGATTTTTTTTTTTTTTTTCTTAATCACGGGACGCGGGAGCGTCCCGCCCCGCCAAGAAAACTAAATACAAGCCGCCAAGAAATTTCCGTCTCCAAGAAAAATGTAAAAGAGCGACTAAGGACTGTTTACGCGAGTAACCAAACCGAGGTTTTCACGCCTCTGTATCTCAGCCCCATAAAGATCCCTAGAGTTCTTTTTTGGTATACTCAATCTCCAGCGGCCCCTGACGGCACATACTAAAGCAAAACATCCAGGACCCTCAGGGGGAGGGGTGATAAAGGTTATAAAATCGCTATTTTTCGCACTTTTTAAAAATTGTTTGACAGGGGTCCAGACTAAACGGTAACTCGGATTGAGCTCTGCTTTTGCACCCACATTTATTTTGTCCCAAAGCTCGGCATAGGGGGTTTTTCGACCCCCACCCCTCCCCCCTCGTTTTTATTTTCCGTATCTTTTCTCCCCGGGGTCTTTAGTGTTGATTTTCGGTATGAATATTCTCGATGAGACATTGAGGACGTTTTCCCAAAATTTACCCCCCGGGGTCATCGCACCCCGGAGTTATTAATGCTTAAAATTGGTCCGATTTCTATCTACTAGCTCTGTTCAACATCTGAGCATTTATGTTGTCATTGTTGGGCGACAAGGAAAGAAAACTCAATGATTTATAATTTCATCTGTTGCCAGTTTCTATTTGTTAACAAATAAAATATTTGTAATTGATTTTATTGCATAAGGCTTTTAAAAGGGATCTTCAATTTAGTTCATTTTAATATGAGATCGGCAGTAAGGGTTGGGGTTTTTTTTTTTTAACTTTTAATTCTAATCGTAGTATTTTTAGCAACTAGCTTTGTTTTGCGTCGGTTCGGGTGGTACATTGTGATTGATTTCAAATTTATCCTAGACTGAAGAAGATCCTTGAACTTTTGCACCAAATGCATGCCGCCAAGAAAACCACATATGTCGGACCGCCAAGAAAAATGTTGAAGGGAAAAAAATATGCAAAGTAAATTTTGAAGAGAAAAAAAAAACAGGCAAAGAAATAATATTAATGCAAAAACATGTGATATCTCTCCAAAAACAACAGTGTTGTAAAAAAATCCCACGCCAATAGTCTGTGGAGTTAGCGACAAAAACAGCCGAAATATTTCACTTCCGGATACCAGTGTGAAATTTGGTACAGAGCTTAGGTACATGTATAAGAACAAAAAACCGCCGGGAGACACTTGATCAGGGGTCATGAACTCCCGTGATGACGTCATCAAGATGGCCGCTTTTACAGGTAATACGTTCGTTTAAATGTTTAAAACTCCATCTTAGATTAAAATATTGCAAAACTCAAATGTATCATCTGAAAGCTCTTTAAAAGAGCTATTTAGAAATATTTAATTTTTCTTTCTGAGGTCAAGGGCCCACCTGTAATGACGTCATCAAAATGGCCACTTTTACAGGTAAATACGTTTGTTTAACTCCCCCTAAAACTCCATCATAGATTTAAATATTTCAAAACTCAACTATATCATTTGAAAGCGCTTTAAAAGATCTATTTATAAAGATTTAATTTTTCTTTCTGAGGTCAAGGGCTCACCTGTGATGACGTCATCAAAATGGCCGCTTTTACAAGTAAATACGTTCGTTTAACTGCTTAAAACTCCATCATAGATTAAAATATTGCAAAACTCAAATGTATCATCTGAAAGCTCTTTAAAAGAGCTATTTAGAAATATTTAATTTTTCTTTCTGAGGTCAAGGTCCCACCTGTACTGACGTCATCAAAATGGCCGCTTTAACAGGTAAATACGTTTGTTTAACTCCCCCTAAAACTCCATCATAGATTCAAATATTGCAAAGCTCAAATATATCATCTAAAAGCTCTTTAAAAGAGCTATCTAGAAAGATTTAATTTTTCTTTCTAAGGTCAAGGGCCCACCTGTGATGACGTCATTTGAGGCCATTTTGATGACGTCATTACAGGTGGGACCTTGACCTCAGAAAGAAAAATTAAATCATTCTAAATAGCTCTTTTAAAGAGCTTTCAGATGATATATTTGAGTTTTGCAATAATTGAATCTATGATGGAGTTTTAGGGGGAGTTAAACAATCGTATTTACCTGTAAAAGCGGCCATTTTGATGACGTCATCACAGGTGGACCCTTAAAATTAGAAAGAAAAATTAAATCTTTCTAGATAGCTCTTTTAAAGAGCTTTTAGATGATATATTTGAGTTTTGCAATATTTGAATCTATGATGGACTTTTAGGGGGAGTTAAACAAAGGTATTTACCTGTAAAAGCGGCCATTTTGATGACGTCATCACAGATGTTCCCTTGACCTTAGAAAGAAAAATTAAATCTTTCTAAATAGCTCTTTTAAAGAGCTTTCAGATGATATATTTGAGTTTTGTAATATTTGAATCTATGATGGAGTTTTAGGGGGAGTTAAACAAACATATTTACCTGTAAAAGCGGCCATTTTGATGACGTCATTACAGGTGGGCCCTTGAGCTTAGAAAGAAAAATTAAATTTTTCTAAATAGCTATTTTAAAGAGCTTTCTGATGATATGTTTAAGTTTTGCAATATTTGAATCTATGATGGAGTTTTAGGGGGAGTTAAACAAACGTATTTACCTGTAAAAGCGGCCATTTTGATGACGTCATCACAGGGGGGGGGGCCTTGACCTTAGAAAGGAAAAATAAATCTTTCTAAATAGCTCTTTTAAAGATCTTTCAGATGATATATTTGAGTTTTGTAATATTTGAATCTATGATGGAGTTTTAGGGGGAGTTAAACAAACGTATTTACCTGTAAAAGAGGCCATTTTGATGACGTCATTACAGGTGGGCCCTTGACCTTAGAAAGAAAAATTAAATTTTTCTAGACAGCTCTTTTAAAGAGCTTTCAGATGATATGTTTGAGTTTTGCAATATTTGAATCTATGATGGAGTTTTAGGGGGAGTTAAACAAACGTATTTACCTGTAAAAGCGGCCATTTTGATGACGTCATCACAGGTGGGCCCTTGACCTTAGAAAGAAAAAATTAATCTTTCTAAATAGCTCTTTTAAAGAGTTTTCAGATGATGTATTTGAGTTTTGAAATATTTGAATCTATGATGGAGTTTTAAGCAGTTAAAAGAACGTATTTACCTGCAAAAGCGACCATTTTGATGACGTCATCACAGGTGAACCCTTGACCTCAGAAAGAAAAATTATATCTTTATAAATACATCTTTTAAAGCGCTTTCAGATGATATAGTTGAGTTTTGAAATATTTAAATATATGATGGAGTTTTAGGGGAAGTTAAACAAACGTATTTACCTGTAAAAGCGGCCATTTTTATGACGTCATTACAGGTGGGCCCTTGACCTCAGAAAGAAAAATTATTATTTTCTAACTAGCTCTTTTAAAGGGCTTTCAGATGATATGTTTGAGTTTTGCAATATTTGAATCTATGATGGAGTTTTAAGGGGAGTTAAACAAACGTAGTTACCTGTAAAAGCGGCCATTTTGATGACGTCATCACAGGTGGGCATTTGACCTTTGAAAGAAAAATTAATTTTTTTTAAATAGCTCTTTTAAAGAGCTTTCAGATGATATATTTGAGTTTTGCAATATTTGAATCTATGATGGAGTTTTAGGGGGAGTTAAACAAACGTATTTACCTGTAAAAGCGGCCATCTTGATGACGTCATTACAGGTGAGAACTTGACCTCAGAAAGAAAAATTAAATCTTTCGTAATAGCTCTTTTAAAGAGCTTTCAGATGATATATTTGAGTTTTGCAATATTTCAATCTATGATGGAGTTTTAAGCAGTTAAACGAACGTATTTACCTGTAAAAGCGGCCATTTTGATGACGTCATCACGGAATGACCTTGACCTCCGATCAAGTGTCTCCCGGCGTTTTTTTGACCTCCTATGTGAATTTAAGCCCCACATAAAATTTCAGACTGGTATCCGGAAGTGAAATATGTTAGCACTAACTCCACGGACTACAAGAAAACCTTAACCTTTTAATTGCCAATGTTCCCAAATGGGAACATCAACTTTAAAAAACCGTTAAAAAAAAGTTTCGCTTCTGAGGATTTAACTTTTTTTTTCTATTTACTGTCAAAAGTAGACCTGATTTTTTGAAAAAAAATCTAGTTAGCTACTACAATTATTGTTTTCTACAAAAAATCGCAAAAATGTCCTTTTTTTATGGATTTTCACGGGGACAGAAAAAAAAAATTCTAAAAAATTTCAAAAAGGCTCAACTTTTTTGATATTCAAAAGTAACCATAAATAAGGATCCTTTTAATGACCTAACATGACAAATAAAAAATTAAAGCAAAAATGTAGCTCCTATAAGCGATCAAACTTCGTTGTTCCCAATTGGGAACATTGGCAAGTAACGCTATACAAAATCCGGTAATTCACGCCGCTTCATAAGTTCGGTTATTTGATTAGTGAAAGCTTTGGAATTGAAAACAACCTCATTTGACGCATTGAAAAAGAAAGTGGGTAGCCTTTCGACCTTCCACTGCTCCCCTTTTTGCCCCCTCCCCCCCCCTCGTCTCCAGTTTTTGAGTGGGACTGATGTCGAAAAATCGCTTTGCACGTAGAAATGAAGATGTTTACAGCTTTTCTCTTGCACCCTGATCAGGCTACAACCTGTTAGCAATAAATATTCCTTCCTTGTCACTTGAGACTGTCCAGAGATTCGGCCCCTAATCAGGGACGTCATTTCGAATTTTCTAGGGGGGGGGGGGCAAAGGGTGCATGCACAATGTACAATTTACCAAAAAGTGGCAAAAACCACGCCCACTGATATGCCAATACATTGATTGCCCAAAGTCGGGGGGGGGGGTCAATTGACCCCTCCCCTGCCCCCCTAAAAGACGGGCCTGACCCCAATCAATGTTTTTATTTTCTCCCTCGTTGTGGAGATTTCGCTTTCTGTTTCGCTAGAAGTGATCGCGACAGTGTTGTTAGAAGTCGTGCAAGGAATGGGTTCCAGAGAAAAGTTTTTAACTTTGCAAGAAGCTATTGAATATTTTCAATCCCTATCAGACTCAGATGAATCAGCAGATTCTGTAGTAGACATTTTCCAATTACCACCAGATGAGACCGGGGCAATAACAGATGAAGATGTTAATGCCAATGAATTTGATAAGGTTGTTCCTGCTGATGTTTGCGGACAGAAGTATTCACCCGCAAATCGCCAAACGATGTATTGGATGACCGAGACGATTATTGATACCTCTTCTACCTCGGAAGCTTCTACAAAATCCAAGAGAAAGAGGAAATCATCTAAAAAAGGAATTAACTGGAGAAAAAATGTATCTTTTGATAAAACTATAGAAAAGAAAACTCATAAAAAACTCTGAGTCATTTCCAGAATTGGCAAATTTATTGCCGGTTGAAATTTTCCACAAATTTTTACCAATTGAATATTTGGGTCATTTATCGAAAATGACAGAGCTATATGCAATGCAGAAAGGAGAACAACTGGACGTTGATGAAAAGGACATATTTCTTTGACAATATTTGCTTATAAAGTGCATATTGTTTTGTTTTTTTGAAATGTTTAACGTTTCAAATTGAAATGAATTTGTCAAATAAGATCAGTTATATCAAGCATTTTATGCATAAATACAAAAGAACTACAGCGAGCGTAAAGCGCAATCGATTAAAAGACTTAGGAAAAAAACAATGTAACATGCCAATGTTCCCAAATGGGAACATGCCCCAAATCGTAGATAAAAAAATTTTTTTTTAAATTTTTTTTTTTTGCATTGTCTAAAGGGATGCCTAAGAGTCCTATTTTTATGCAGCAACTCAATTTTTTATACTTGGAACATAGTGCGGCATTTAAAGGGTTAAATACTCACTCAGCCTTAAAAAGTTATGATATCGAGTTTTCCCGCCAAGTTTATGCCAAACTACAACTAACCTGTATGTATTTTTCTTTTAAATTGTTTTCAGTCCTGCCAGGCGGGAAGTTTTTACTCATTAAGCAACCACCTCACAAGACAAAGCTTCCCGCCTGGCAGGACTGAAAACAGTTTAAAAGAACAATACATACAGGTTAGTTGTAGTTTGGCACAAACTTGGCGGGAAAACTCGATATCATAATTTTTTAAGGCTGAGTATTTAAGGTTTTCTTGGCGGGGGATTTTTTTACAACACTGTTGTTTTTGGGGAGATATTACTTACCCTTTACTTATATACCGTGGTTTAGATCTCTTGATTACAAAATTTCAGTCCTTTAAATCCGAAACATTTCCGGAGTTAAACAGTTAAACCCCTGAATCATAGCCTCTCTTAATATTATCGAAGTCATCAATTTTTTTTTTTTTTTTTTTTTTTTTTTTTTTTTTTAAATCTATACCGAAATTTTGTGGGGAGAGAACTTTCTTCGAGTTTGTGTCCCCTAACTTCTTCCCTCCTGGTATCATCAGACATCGTCTAAAAACTGCGTTTTTTTTTAAATTACAATTTAAAAAATGTTTCGGGGAAGACGGAAGAGTCCAGAACAACATTTCTGTCCCAAATGTCATCAAAGACGAAGTGCAATTGCCTCCCCCCCCCCCTTTTTTTTTTAAATTTAATTTCGGAACATTTCCGGATAGAGGAGCCCTCAGCCCTCACCCCAACGAAAACATAGTCGAAGATTACTTAAAATTCTATATTTTAAGATTAAATATCGTAAAAGTGCCGACGCAGGGCCCCTCAAGGAAGAGATCGTCATTCCTTTGTATCCGTCTTAAAATTCTGAAATTGCAGCGAAAGATTTAGCTCTCTATCATTGGAAATGAATACTAATGAAATTTAAACAGTTTCCAAAATGTTTTACTAAATTTTGTTATTGATTTACGAATTTTTTAACTATTTCAGCTACAATTGTCTCGGCAAAACCTTCATTCTCAAAGCTAAAACAAATTTAAAAACGTATTTAAGATCTATTATGACTAATGCTCTAGCACTAATATCGATTGAAAATGAATTTTTTATTTCTTTAGATTTTTCAAACTTAATTGATGAATTTGCTTCTCACAAAGCTAGAAAAATTATTCCTCATTAAATCGCTTATTTTATTTTATTTTTTTACTAGCGGTACCCGCACGGTTTTGCCCGTGGTATAAAATTAAAAGTTCATTTGTAAAATAATTGATATAGCAGAACAATGCTCTATTTTAGTTATAATTCAACTATAATTCCTTCAAAGTATATGATATAAAAATCTGGTATGGACCCCACACTGCTTCCTTTTACGTGTAAATTTCTTAGTAGATGACTTGAGTGCTAAAATAGTGCTTGGAGTGATCAAGATAACAATTCAAACATTTATATCCCTAGTTTACCACGAAACAATGCAAAAAAATGTTTTACAATGATTAATCTCCTAAATATCGCTGATTTTAACATCATTCAGTGGATTTTTCGCAAAATATCGCCAATAGCGCCAAATTGAACCCAAAAAAAATTTTTAAAAAAATCGCCGAATTGGCGACAAATACTTGGCGACCGAAGGCTTGGCGATATATCGCCAAGTGGTCGCTCCAATTCATATCACTTGTGTCTGCATTGAAATTAACACTGATTGATTTACTCCATAAAAGGGATAACCCCAAGGGGAGATGCACAAAAATAAGCCAAAAGAGAAAATAAGCAAAATTTTGTTGCTCACAGAAACCAACAGAAATCTTACCAAAATTTGAAAGAAGAAGAAAGTTTCCTTTCCTAGCTTTAAAAACAAAACAATACATTTGCCGAAATGAAACACTTTTAAAAGAACGATGCAATGTCGCAATTTATACGATATTTGATTAATCTTTGCTTTGGGTACCCCTTTCTCGCTAAATGGGCTATAGACGCGCCTACTACTGTCTCCAAACGTTGCCAAAATCAATACTGCTGAAATGCGAAATCTATGAAAATGGAAAAAAAAAAAATCCGCCAAATCTTTTAATTAAGTCATTAGTATATTGGAAACAGGGTTGCCAGATAAATACTACGCTCCTTATTTGGGCCAAAAAAAACTACCGTAGTATCAAAAATACTACGTCTGACAACGCTGGAAAAAGAACGAAACAAAAGTAAGTATGAACACGTAACCATGGTAACAACATGAAAAGTTGATTTCCGTTGACAAAATAATTCATTTCATCTCCAATTTTAAACAAATTTTATTCTCAAGCTTAACCATTTTAGAATCGTTTGGCTTGCTTTACTGAAGGTAAGCCTTGAATTCCGGGACTCTAAAAACAATTGTTACAGCTCTCCTGATGATCGTAGAAACTTCGAAAAAACTTCATTTTGTGCAGAAAATTTCAAGCTTTCGAATGACATAAGACTTGAAAATGTGGATGAAATATTTCTTCCCTATTTTATTGAATTTCCGCTAAGAATTCGAATAGAAAAAGAACGAAATGGAATTTTCGAAAAATCGCTTCGAGGTGCAAAACTACATGCTACAAACTAATTTTGTGCCAAGTGTTATGAAAATCGACCGAACGGTTTTGGCGCTACGCGCGTAACAGACAGAAAGAAAGAAAGAAAGAAGGAAAGACAGACCCACCTTCAGCTTTATTATTAGTAGAGAAGAGATAGAGAAGAGATGTAAAAATAATTTCCGGTATTTATGTGTTGGGATTGATGCATGTTGCGGTGCGTAATAATTTAAATGTGTTTTATGAGAGAGAGGAAATAAATAAATTAAAAAAAAATGTTTATTTCTCGACAATTAAAACAAATTTCGCACAGGGCCGCTAAAACTCTAAGCACGCCCATGACTGAAACGCATGAGCCTTATTTTCTTATTAAAAACAAATGCAAACTAATCATCTAATGCTTGATTGGTGTAGGTGAAAAGAGAAGGCAGAAATTTTCAACTAACTTTCTTTTATTACATAACGGTGGTTCAGCATTCTGCCTCTCTCGTTTTCCAGAGAGCTACTGACTCATCGACACTGGCGGCGGGGAGTGAGAGCAGTGGAAGTAGTAGTTAATTCTTAGCCAAATCATACACAGAGAAAAAATATTCCACACTCCCCACCGAACTCTGTTTACAGAGTTCTATAAACTGATAATACTAATCAATTAACACTAAAAAATAACTAAGCTAAATAATCACAATATCAAAATACTGCAAAATTAAATCACAACATAAACACTGATATACACTAAACAAATTAACCTTTTGAGTGAATGAGCAAGAATTAATTTACTTCAAGAGGATAGACCAATTGTACTGACCGCTTAAATAAGCCTCTGGGGGTTTTAATAAGGCAGGATCTTACCAGACCGTCTCTACCTTTATAAGTTTCTTCGATGATACCTAAGTCCCATAAAAATTTAGATTTAGATGGTCCTTGTAGAAGAACTACGTCCTTTGCCTTTAGTTCTGCCTTAGGGACAGGAATCGCAAGATTGTGGGCTGTTTTAAGGGCCAGAAGATAGCTGTCTTTCCATTTGGTCCAGATTCTTTTCAATAAGACGACTTGATACCTTTTCCTCTTCGTCAGGCACTCACTACTGTTGATCAATTCCAAGAAGTGTTGAGGATACTTAAAACTGTTTCTGAAGGGATGAAGAAAATGAGCCGGAGTCAGGGCTTCAGGCTCTCCAGCTTCACTGTACACGAAACTCAGCGGACGATGATTCACTACAGTTTCGACTTCAGAAAGGACTGTAGTCATCTCCTCAAAGGTAAGCAAAGCTCGTCCAAGGATCTTCTTCAGAGGATCTTTAATGGTCTTCATCAGGCGTTCATAAAACCCTCCCCACCATGGCGAGAGTTCCATGATGAATTTCCAGGTTATTCCTTCAGAAGCAACAAAATCTTGGATTTCGGGATCTCGAAATATCCTCTTAAAGGAGGATAACTCTTTGTTTGCACTCTTGAAGGTCTTAGCATTATCGGAATAAATGATTCTGCAGTTTCCTCTACGGGCAAGGAACCTCCGAAACGCTAAGAGGAAATTCTCTGTTGACATATTGGAAACTAATTCCAAGTGTACTCCTCTGGTTACTGCACAAGTGAAGAGACATATGTAAGCTTTCTGTCTCTCTTCACCTTCTTTGATGTAGACTGGTCCGGTGAAGTCCACTCCAACCACGCTAAAGGGTGGTGTCATGGCCAATCTGTCTCCAGGAATGGGTGCCGTCATCTGAGTAGCTGGTTTCGCGGCAAATCTTCGGCAGATGAGACAGCGCTTGATGAGCTGTTTGATGCACTGTCTTCCCTTAGGAATCCAAAACTTCTTTCTAACTCTAGTCAGAGTGTAGTCTACTCCCGAATGAAAGGATCGTTCGTGTTCTCTTTGTACTATGAGACTTGTTAACGTCGCTTTGTTTGGGAGAAGTACGGGCTTCTTTTCTTCGTACGTCAGGTGATCACCTTCTTCCAAACGGCTTGATACTCTTATGATTCCATCTTCATCCAGGAATGGGGACAGGGTGAAGATAGAAGAGTCTTGGTCAACCGACCTTCCTCGTTGGAGACACTTCAACTCTGACGGGTAGAACTCTGCCTGAACCTCTCGCAAGAGGATTTTCTCAGCTTCTTCAAGCTCTTGCGCCGTTAGGTTTTCTTCAAAACATCTTCTTCCTCTTGCTGCTGATACGAATCTTCTTATCCAGGCCATGATTCTTAGAACCTTCAAGTATGAGCTATACTTAGATGTGTCCAGCAGCTTCTTCTTCGGCTCCACTACGCATTCGTGAACAGTCACATCCTTCATCTCAAGCGTGTGGCGATCTACTTCATGATGTTCTTGTGAAGGCCACTCCTCCTCGGCACGAGACAACCAGTCGGGACCATGGAACCATAGACGTGCCTCTCGCAGGACGGAAACGGGAATCCCACGAGAGATCAGATCCGCTGGGTTATCTTTACCAGGCACATGGAACCAATTCGCTTCTGAAGTCAGCTTCTGGATTTCCTGGACTCTGTTGGACACGAACTGTTTCAACTTGAGGGGAGAAGATTTGACCCAACACAGCACAATCAACGAATCCGTCCAAAGGCAAATTTCGTCCACGCGGATAGTAGCACTAAGGGAGTTCAACACTGTTTTACACAGTCTTGCTGAGAGAACAGCCCCCATAAGTTCCAGACGAGGTAAAGTTTGTTGAAGTTCATGAGTCTTTGATTTCAATGGCGATACTCTACCTTTCGCCGATATTAATGATGTTACTATTTTACCATCACGAGTTATGATTCTGAAATAGGATACAGTACCAAAAGCTTTTAAACTGGCGTCAGAAAATATATGAAGTTCAATACGATCTACAATCCTATTCCCTGTCTCGAAAAAGTAGTAACGCGGTATTTCCCACAAATTTAATTCTCTTATATCGTCGCACAACTGTCTCCATGTGGACCCGATTTCTGAAGAAAGAGTTTCATCCCATTCTACGTTTGCCTTCCACAACGATTGGATCAACATTTTTATCCTGATAGTAAAGGGACCAAGAAAGCCTATGGGATCAAATATCATACCCACTACCCTCAAAATATGACGTTTCGTCAAAACTGGCATTGCAATAACCGTGATCAAATTTCTCATATCAAAATAAAGAATGTCCTTATCAGGATTCCAACCCAATCCCAAAACTTTAAGGGGGTAACTACCTTGAGCTAGACTTTTATTCACGCTTTTCCCGTTTTCTACATGGACACCTGAGTTTTCCCACAATTTACAAAGTTCTTTACTGTTACTTTGCCACTTCCTTAACTCCATGCCAGCATCCTTAAATACTTGGGTACATTCAAGGCTAGTCTTTAACGCTTCTTCTACGGTCTGTCTGCCACTAATTAGATCATCAACGTACAGATTTTCATTTAAGATTTGGAAGGTTGATGGTAAGTCCTCAGCATAATTTTTTATGTGTTCTTTTATAGTGGCAGCTAACAAAAATGGGGAACAATTAATACCGAAGAGCACACGGCAAAATCGGTAAACTATAGGGTTTTTCTGGTCAAGCTCATTAATCCAAAAGAACCTAGATACATCCCTATCAATTGGATCAAGTTCTAACTGTAAAAACGCTTGCCGTATGTCTGCTGTAATTGCAATAGGATTCTCTCTAAACCTAAGTAACAAATCCAAAATATCAGGGTATAGATTAGGGCCAACATGAAGACAGTCATTTAACGACAACTCATTATTCGCGTGGCTGGACGCATCAAACACAATTCTTAGCCTACTCGTTACTTTATCGTTCCTGACAACTGCTCTGTGAGGCAGATAAAACTCAACCCCTTTTTGACTATTTTCCTCAGGGACCCTCTCTATAATACCTTCGCGTTCATACCCCTCAATTACTTCTTTATATTCATTAAAGAGATCCAAATTGTTTAGAAATCGCAGACGCAATCTACGAAATCTTTCTGACGCCACTTCAAAATTGCTTTTCAACATTTCTCTTGCATTATCCTTCCACAACAGATTAACTGTATACCTGTTACCATCGAATTTAAGATTAGACTTAAATTGCTTTAATTGTTCATTTTCACATAATGAATCACTCTTATCAACTATACCCAACGTTTCCAAATCATGAAACTTTGACAAATCATTTAACACTACTGCTTTACTGACAGAAACACTAGAGCACAAAACCTCTTTTTCAAATTCACATCCCGCCACGAGCCATCCAAATTGAGACTTTATTGCCGTTAAATGTGGCGTTATTTCAACCCTATCGTTCAGCACAGTTTCCCAAAAAACATCTGCACCTAACAAAATATCGCACTCGCATATTTCTCCTTCACGCGCGCTAACATCTGCAAGATCCAATCCAAGGTCTTTCATTTTCTTTATTATTTTTTCCGAGGGGGTAGAATCGGCGCCGAACTTATAGTTTCGGTTATCAAACATTCCACAACCTTTTTCTTATTGCTTTCTTTTTTGTTTTGTAACTCAACGCGAACCACAGGATATGCTTTTTCTTTCGCACTTTTTGCCCCAAAAGAGAACACTGAAAGATTTTCATGATTTATTGGTTTCAAATCTAAACTTCCAGCTAAGGATTCACTAATGAAAGATCTATGCGACCCTTGATCAAGGAGAACACGTACGTGCTTAGTTTTGGTTCCCGATTTAGCAATAACAGAGCACGTTTGCAACATAACTCTTTTCTGTCCGGCAATATTATTGTGATTTTGGGAAACGGAACTGAACGACTGTGTCTCACCTTTTTGGTCCGATTCTGATACATAATTACAAATTGACTCATGGTGGGATCTAGAACCACATTTACAAATAGTTCTGTTTTTACAAAAACGCCAAACATGATTCTTATTGAAACACTTTAGACATCTATACTCTCTTTTTAACTTTTCTACTTTTTTATCCAGTTCAACATCACACTTGTACTTATCATGAGACTTATTACAAAATAAGCAATTAGGAACAACAGTGTTAAATGCAGCAGCTGAGGCCTGATAGTTATTTCTACGATTGCCAAAGGATGGGTTTTGGTTTTCAAATTTTCTGACCCTTTGAGAACTATTGTTTTGACTCGTCAGCGTAATCGCCGATTCTCGGCATTCTACCTCATTTCTTAGATATTCAATAAGCTCATTAATGTTAAACTCATCCCGAGATTTTTTCTTACGGTTATATTCTAAGCCCATTTCTCCCGGCATTTTCTCTAAAATAACGGGACACAATAAACTACCATAAGAACCCGTTGTCACGTTCAAAGAACTTAAACTTCGAATATGCATCTCACATGTATCATAGAATTTACGTAAACCTTTGACATCACGGGCATCTCTAACACTAGGAATATCTAATAATTTTTTCATATGAGCACTAATTATCAAGTCAGTACGACCAAAACGATCCTTCAATAGTTTCAAGGCTGAGTCATAGTTCACAGCGGTCAACGCAAAACCCGAAACGGCACTTAATGCCGATCCCCCCAAGTAACTTTTTAAATATGTAAACTTTTCAACTTTGCCTAAACAATCATTGCTATGAATGGCATTGTCATACTGGTTATAGAACTCAAGCCAGTTAAGGGGATCACCATAGAATTTAGATAAAACTAATGTCGGCAATTTAAATTGCTGCTGATTTACACCGCCGCCACTATTCGCTATCAACTCAGAATCAGAATGCACAATAGCAGTACTAATGGGAGCGACACTCTGCTTGTTAGAATTTTTTACGTATCTCTCAATTTTTCCTCGAAACATAATAATTTTCTCATTATAATCTTCACTCGTTAATACTTCGTTTTCAATCTCATCTTCCTTTAAAAATCCTAAAATCTCCTGATCTAATTCTTTCAGAGATTGAAACTTCTCGATCAACTGATCGGAATAGGTTAGCAATTCATCACATTGGATGTCCAATGTGTATGCATCATTCAAAACAGCAGCCAACGTATTTTGAATTTTTGTAAGAAGCTTGCTGGTTGCTGCTCTTAATCCAGCTCGCTTTTTCTTAAACACAACAGAGTTTCGCTCTTCAACTGTAGATTCATCTTTATCACTCATTTTTAACTAAGTAACAAGGCAAAGAAATACAATTCAAATTACTCTTACTCATTCACTTTACCTCTACAACTTTTGCGAATCCAAAATCCTTTTTCGGTCGCTGCACCATAAAAACAAATGCAAACTAATCATCTAATGCTTGATTGGTGTAGGTGAAAAGAGAAGGCAGAAATTTTCAACTAACTTTCTTTTATTACATAACGGTGGTTCAGCATTCTGCCTCTCTCGTTTTCCAGAGAGCTACTGACTCATCGACACTGGCGGCGGGGAGTGAGAGCAGTGGAAGTAGTAGTTAATTCTTAGCCAAATCATACACAGAGAAAAAATATTCCACACTTATACTTGTGATTCCTGGTCTGAACTCTTAACAATTCGGTTTCGTATGCATTCTTAATTTCGATTTTCGATGGCTTTTTATTATTTTTATTATTATGTCTTTTAAACACTCATCGCCCCTTCAGGAGTCAAATTTCCTCTTTGGGAGCAATCATACCTGGTTTGGAAACCACTGCTCTATGCAATGAAACAGAAAAACAGTAAAAAGATCTAAAAAATTATCTCAAGCTGGAATTCCGTGAAAGGAATAACAATTGAAGCTCTACTGTAGCATTATTGAATATCAAAAGGCGATAAAATAATGTAAAACGAAAAACAAAAAAGAAGAATCATAATTTTAAAAGAACAATGGATTATATCACTTTAGAAATGAGTTGGTTGAGAGAGAAAATGCTGATAATCATAGAAGATAATACAAAATCTGAGCCTGTACCTTTTTTTAGTTTCAGTATCTTCGTATTTTTCTGCAGAAAACACGGACTTTTCCCTTGTTTTCCTGCTTTTTCCACCCCACGACTATTTTAAAGCTTTGTCCATATGTTTCCGAAAGTAGGAAATGCATGTTCGGATGAAGCAGAACTTGGTGAGTAAACTGCTCTAAAACTTAGTGAATTAGAGTTGTGTGTTTTTATATATATGGCAAAAAATATAATAAGAAATATTTATGACAAGAAAATATAATTATATTTAATGTACATTACATTTTTCTACCAAACAAACTTTTCTCTGAAAAGCAAAATTTGATTGGCGTTTTTCCTGAATACAATACAACCTCCCCCCACTTTTCCCTTTAAAGAATAATAAACCCGCTTTTTCCTACCCCTCCTCCCACATACAAAAAAAAAAACCAACACTTTATTGCTAAGCATTTTTGATGGTTTTCTTAACAAAACAAAAAATCTGAAAATATGGCCTTTTTTTTTTCAAGAACCCAGGTTTTTGGCCAACTGTCACAGACGAACTCTCAGTTTCGTTTCATAAATTGAAGTCCTGATGACGCATAAATCTTTATGTTGTTAATTATACCACTCGGATTCCCGAGCATGAGCTTAATACACACGCCATATGATCCGTTTAGGCCAGGCAGCCAAAACTAAGGTCATTTTCGAAAGCAGCACATCAAATAATGTAAAGACCAGCAAAAACTTCTTTTGTATTTTTCAAAAACTTCATAACTCATGTCAGTTTAATTTCGCTGGGTTGTATTGTGTACACAAATTACGCAGTATAAAATAGCTTTTAGATGAGAATAAATGCTGTATTTTGCTTTATTACGCATAATAAGACTTTTGTAGATGCTATCCTGCATTTGGTATTTACAGTGGAGCTTCGATTTTTACGTTTACAGTCTGGCCAGTGATAATAAAACGTACCAGACGGGAAAATGTAAAATCGGGCGAGACTAAAAATACAAGCATATACTGTTTTAAAATGGACACGAATCCTATGAACTGGGTGGGGGAAAATGTATAATCTTTACTTTTTTTTTAAGATACAACTTCATTTATAGCCCGTTCTATTCGATACTGTCAAATTTTGCAACTTTGCTTCTTGATGGTTGGCATTTGCGAAAAAAGAAAAAACAATTTTAGTATTTTTATGCTTAGAATCTTAAGAGATTTTATGTTTGATCAGCTGGGCGATACCCTCCATTCTCTGCTTTGTCTTTATTGTTTCGTCACTGTCATCGGAAGCGGTTAAAAACTCCGATATCGAAAGAATTCCTGATGCTCGACGATACATACATCAACTTGTCTGGGAGAAAATTTCAAGAACAGTGTCAGCAGCTCCCAAGTAACACTGAAACGCAACCTATTACGTTTCATTACGTTACAATTGGTTGACAGATCGTTACTGTTTTCCAGGCAACGTGATAACACGCTATTTTGAAGATTCGTCACAAAAGCAAAATTTTGAAACGCAACATTTCGTGGAAAATTAATTATACTTGAAACGTTGACAAACATGCTGAAAGATAACGCAACATCACGTTGCTTATATCGTTGTTTGCTACATCCACTGCTCAACTAGTCGCTTTTGGCGGGAATCTTTGCATTCTTCATTGTCGATTCTCTGCTGTTGTGTTGTGCGTGATCGGTTTTCATTTTGTAATTTTGCTCAATCGGTCAATTAGATTCAAAAGAAGGTATGTATTCTGCATTACTTTTTTTTATGAAGTTTTTTCTTTCTGGTTAGTATTCGATGTCTTTAGCTCTAAAAACATGCTTTTCTTATTTTAGTACTTTGGAAATTTCTTAAGAGTCCGTAACCCTATAATAGGGTTATCGTCGTTGATTTAAATCAGGTCGATAAAGATCACCTTGATCGGTTTGAATAAAGATGATATTTTTTTGACAAAAGCAATTGAATAAAATCATTCAATTATATAATTTTTTTTTTTTTTTTGAAATGTTTGTAAATCTTTGATCTTGATGAATCGGTAAAAAGTCGAATGCTGCTGCAACGTCATGAAGCGTTGCAAATAAAGGTTGATATAACGTTAAAAATCTCATTGATGTATCGTTTCAGTATCGTTGACAAACCGTGACAAGCAACTGTTCTGCAACCGTTGCATTACCGAAATGCAACTTGACAAATTATCGCTCTTTTTACGTTACAAGTAACGTTATGTCAACTCTTCAGGAAAACGTGATGTAACGGGATTATGCTACTTGGGCTCTAGTCCTCACTTGTTATGGTGGATGATCGGAGGAAGCCCCTCACAAAACACAGTAAGATAGAACAAAAAGAATGACAGAGCAGTTTTAAACAGCGAAGAAACTAATTTATCTTAACAACAAAGAGCGAAAAAAAAAAAAAAAGGTTTTGTGAGATTTGTGGAAGAAAAACAATTTCTGTATTCCTCGTGCCCATTCCCCGACGGAAATAATACTGAGATCAAATAAATGAAAATAACTGTGTCTCTGATTTTCATTCTAATATGGAAACCTTCAGACATCATATCCAGCTAGGAGTGCGTGGGGGTCGTCCCCCCCCCCCCGCCGCAGGATGCTTTATGTCTGTATCAGGGCCGCGTTTTTTTCAAAAATAAAAATCTGGTTGCGCGCTGTTCCTGCTGTTTATCATGAGCGTACATAAAAAGCTAGAAAGATCGGGAAATTTCTCACCTCGAAAATTGAGAGTATTAGCATACCATCTAATAAATTACTGATTAAAAAAAAAAGGTTCCTACCAGTGTAACAGACACTGAAACTGAAAGTTATTTTAAGTTTGATATTTCTTTAAAAAAATTATTTATCAACATCGCTTGTAGCACTACGAGTGCGCGCAGTAAACCTTCTTTCATGAAATGTTTCGAAATTAAGCCCTAAAAGCAAAAATTTAGAGTCAACGGCAACGCAGAACAAGAGGAAATTGTTTCAAGCTATTCAAATCTCAAGCTAACCTGCAAATTAGGAATAATTACTATTTTAATTGTGCCCTTGAAATAACTTCCCTAAAGAGGCTGTTGAGTAAAGGCCCGGTTTCGAGCGAAATCGTCGATCTCTGGCGAGGCGACAGGGGCCGCCGCCTTCTGCGCATGCGCCTGAGCCGCAGATTGACGTCGCTTCACGCAACGTTCCAATCAAACTGGTTCTGATTCCACTTGCGTCGCGCCCGGCGTCGGCGACGATTCTAGGAAACCGAGCCTTAAGGGAGGGAGTGAGCTGTTACTCAGCGGATTGATTTATTTCACTAAAGGCAGGAATTCAATTGAAACACGAACGATCGCAACTCACCAATGCAATGGCATATGCGATTCTATCGTTATTCGACTTCCAGTAGCGATTGCAATTTTGGTCTATTGCGATTGCCTCGAAGCGATTGCAATGGTGTTTCACTTGAATTCGGGCCTAAAACGAAAGCTAAAAATTCCAAAAAAAAAGGACTTTTTTCATGTTTTTTATAAGAGTGGAACTTTTTATCAGAAGGGACTAATCGATGATAATCAACCGTCCTGACCAAGGAGGTTAAAGGGGAGGAGCTAAAATCTCTGCTACCTTAAAGTGGCAACGAATTCTCACCGCCGCCAGAGGACGCTGCTCGACAAATGCGCCCTATCTCCTGCTGGAAGCAATGTAAGGCAGGGATTCAAGTGAAACAGCACTGCGATCGCTTCGAATTGCAATCGCTACTGGAAGTGAATTTCATTATCATCAACTTAATTTGGCATGACGTCACTGCGGGTGGAGCCAATAAGAGCTAACAAGCACTCAGCGATCTCCTCTTATTCGCCAAGTAGGCTGTGACGTTTTATCTAGCTCGTTTTTCATAGGCAAACGTCACTCTGACGTCACGATGTTTTTATCAAGAAACGTTCTAATGTAATTCATTTCCAGTAGCGATTGTAATGTGCGATCGACTGTTTCACTTGAATCCCTGCCTTAATGATACTAAATCTGTCATCTTTTTAATATGCTGCTATGGGAAAGAAATTTTTTTTTTCAACTGGATTTTGGTGTAAATCTTCGATTGACATTATGAATTAAATATGATTTTCATCCCACGAAAATAGGTGCCGTATTCTTTGAGAAATAGGTTTAATCGAATGCACTTACCAACTTGTCAAATCTAACAGAATCTCATTTTTTAAAGACTGTTGGCAAGAATATATTTTTTTTAATTGGAATTTTGCTCAAACCATCGATTAACATTATGAACTAAATATATTTAATAAATATATTTAAACTAATAATTATTTTGTTTACTTAATATATTTAATTAATAACAAAATGAAATACTGACATAATTAATTTTTCGCCTCATGCTTATCAACAATTTAGAGAATTGATTCTCAGAAAAAATTATATCGTACAATGCAAAGAAAATGTCACATACAGTCGCATATATGTCAAATTTGGCAAGTAGCTAGATGCGGTCGGTTAAACATCTTTCTTAAAAAATACTGCAAAATTTCAGTGGGATCAAAGTCATATTTAGTTTATAATGTCAATCGAAGATTTACACCAAAATCCAGTTGAAAAAAAAAATTTTTCTTTCCCATAGCAGCATTTAGGCAGGAATTCAAGTGAAACAGGCGATCGCAAATTACAATCGCTACTGGAAATGAATTACATTAGAACGTTTCTTGATAAAAACATCGTGACGTCAGCGTGACGTTTGCCTATGAAAAACGAGCCTTAACTCCTACCTTATACTCCTTACATTTCTTTTGAATGTACCAGCCGCCTATGCATTTGTATTAATATTTTTGATTACATTATATAATAAAAGTGCCAGGGTAACAGATACCTTCCGAAAAAAGCAGCAAGGTTTTTTTTTTTATATAGATCTCTGAAATTATTCTTGGATCGTCGGTGTGTCCTGAGGTGGATGTTTAAAAATATTGGCGTTAGTTTTAGTATAGTGCCTAGAAGGGGCACTTGGGCTAAAACTATAGTGCCCTTCTAGGCACTATAGTTTTAGCCCAAAAGTATGCTTACTTCAGGAATGGAAAAAAAAGCAAATCTTCTTGCAAAAAAAAAAAAAAAAAAACTAGAGCACAGCCTTGGCTTAAGGGTAATAAGTTACTGCTAAAAAATGATATTTTTTTCAGTTTTAATAATTATTTCTTTGACTGGGGATTTTGTCGCAGAGTTCTGAAAAAAAATTAGAAAATGTGATAAAATTAAACGCTGCGATTATCTAACTGTAACTGAGCCGTCAACGGCAGACGGCCACAGGTCAATGTTGTTGGTTTTGCAATCGTTTGCCTGATTTCTATCTTTTAAATGAGATATGTTGACTTAATCTACTTTTATTTGTACAATTAGCCTCGAGCTTTTTACTGTCAAATTTAACATGGCTGAATTCTTTCGCCAATTCCTCCCATTATTTATTTCTGACAAATGCATGAATGAATTCTTCGTTAAGTTTAATTTATTAGATGGTACGTACAAATATTGAAACAAATACCAATGTTCATGTTATTCTTACGTGCATTTTTTTTGAGCTTGAAAATTTCCCGTTTTAAGAAAAGTCTGCATTGCTTGTGATAAAAAGTGGTTTACTGCAAAACTTTTTTTGTTTTTTTTTTTTCACTGGAAAATGAATAACTCGTGCAATTTTTGGAAAAAGTCATCAAGCTGTGCTTTCAGTCAGGCCCTGTCCTATAGTAAGTTAAAAAACAGAAGTATTTCAGAAAAAAAAGTATACAGGGCAGGGTTTAAGCTGAGTTCATTTGCAAAAAAGTTAAAAACTGGAGAAAAGGCTTTAGCAAAGAGCTAAAATTTAGAAGGCTAATAAATATAGTGAATATGTTTACGTATCTTTCTAACTGCCGCTGTGAGTTCTATCTCCTGTTGAAAGCTAAATTAAAAATTCAGCCATGACATCTTCAAAGATATAAATTTATTGATATATTTTTTAAAAATTTGAAATGAAAAGTTTAGAATTACCTACTAAGACAATATTATGTTGACCTTAAGAGCATTTTAAACATGTTGCTTTCAATTTATAATAAGATTAAGTTAAATTTCGCCATACTTGTTTCCTCTCTCGGATTGTGCATTGTTTTTTGTTCTATTTTATTAGAGCAAATAAGTTGAAAGTGCTGTGCTTCATTTTCGTAATTTGGATAGTGTTACCCCATTTTGCAAAAAATTTGACTGTAGTGGAAATCCTGATACAGAGTCCGACAAATCCGACTACAAAAACTGCTTTGGGATGAGTTTTTCAGAACAAGAATCTTTCACAGAAGCTATGTCATGTTAAATTTTCATATAAATCCCTATGTATTCCATTCAAAGGAAATTAGTTTTTGTAATGAGCTTGATAGAGAAAGTACATGACAAGTACCTAAATACTGTAGTGAAATCTATTATAATTGATTTTTTTTGTCCCCAGTTTCATTATTTTGATTAAATGCTATTTATCATTGTAATTTTTTATTGTTTAGTTTTAATGTTTCTCAATTTATGTATATTCTATTTGATAACTTCATAACTTTTTACATTTTTTATGTTGCAGCTGATTGTCTGAAGCAAACTATAAGTAAAGCTTTAGGTACAGGAATAATTCTTGGCTCTACTTTAGGTAAGGTTTTTTTTACCATGTATTTGAACAAAAAAAGTAACAATTGTGCAACGATGGGTTTCTGTGGGTAAAAATTATTTTCTTACAGAATAGTAGAAAAACCTCCTTGGGGAAAAGAATAAAAGGGTATAAACTGAAAATAATTAAAACAATAAGTAAAACAAAAAACTGGTGTCAATCAAAATATATTAATGAAATAGTAGAATTGAGCCATTATGATTATTACATCAAGTAATTAATATGGAATTTGCTCCGCCCAGTGTTAGAAATAAGCGGTCATTAGTTGCATTTTGCAACAAAAAGTTTGATGTGATGCCTAAATTTCTGGATCAAAATGTAAAAGATTTTGTCTTTCAAAAACCATTTTTAACAGACTTCTACAAAGGAGGAGGTTATACAATTCGTCTGAGAATTTTTTTTTTTTTGTATGTTATAAGATTTCACGAGGACGCCTGGACTGATTTCAAAAATTCTGTTTTTGTTAGAAAGGGTTTCATTTCTGATCAGTCCCATCGTCTCGTGGTGTGGGTTTGATAACGGGAACCTGCATAGAAATCGGGATAACTAACTGTAATAATGACAGCGATTTGTCCTAAATGATTAAATATGAAATCCATTGTTACAAAACGTTGTTGATATGAAACAGTAATAATAATGATAATGAGAATTTTAAATGAAGGCTTAACTGAATCAAACATGAAATTCAACTAAATTTAAACTTTATTCTGAGCTTTATTTAAAAGCGTAAATGTTAGTTTTTTACGATATTTTGATTATTTTAAATGCATTTACACTAAAAAGAATGAAGTAAAATATTTTTGGAAAAAAAATTAGAACCGACTTCAGTTGGAAATTGCTCTAAAAAGTAAAAAATAATTTTTTCTTTGAACACCATCGAAACTACTTTTAAACATAAGTTTTGAAGTCGGCGCAAAAACAATGTATAGAATCCTACGCAACTACAATTCAACTATAAATATAAATTTTAATGGATCCAGGTTCTTTAAGAGCTCTCGCATACATTTCATTGATTACCACAGATTCGTGCAATGGTACAAATATTCTGCTTTAATTTTCAATGGTTTCTCTGAAAAATGTTGGCAAAATATGGTTTCATATCATTTTACCTATCGTTTTTGCGTTGACTTCAAAACTTATGTTTAAAAGTAGTTTTGATGGTGTTCAAAGAAAAAATTATTTTTTATTTTTTAGAGCAATTTCCAACTGAAGTCGGTTCTACTTTTTTTCCAAAAATATTTTTCTTTTATATATTTTACAGAAATTGTACTATCGGCAATGTGCAGCATTCTATTCAATATTTTTTTTAATATTCCAAATATGTTTGGTACATGAAAAATGGCACCTAAGTTCTTTTTGCCCCCTAAAAACTTATTCTATGGGTATCATGATACCTAAATTTAAATTCTTATTTCTAACACTGCCTCCGCCCTAGATCCGGCTAGCACTTACTAAATGTTTACTGTTGAAATTTTATTGTAGCAATTTTGTTTTAAAAATCTTGTAACATATATTTTGTTTTCAGTTAAATTGCCACAGATTATTAAAATTGTGAATGCTAAAAGTGGTGAAGGTCTCAGTTTTCTTGGAATATTACTTGAATTGATTGCCCTTACATCAACTGCATCTTATAATTATGCTAAAGGGTATCCATTTAGGTAAGAATATTTTTCATTTTTCTTTCTTTTTCAGGAGCAATTTTGGACAAATTTCTTCTAATCTCTTTCAATCCAATTTGTTACTGTTTTGTGTATAACTACTATCTGAAAAGAAAACTTTGTAATAGTAAAAGTGATAACATCCATACTTAAAAAAGCCATTTTAACTATACAATAGTATCTAGAAATTTGAATATAATTCATTCCAAATAGAAAATTAGAGAGTATGGGTAGAGAGAAATGCTAGGTAGAAGTGATGTTTGGTAGAGGAAATAGTATTATTGAATGGTATTTGAAAATATATGGTTTTGTGAACTTGTTTTTTTTCTAGTTTACCTAGAGCATACACATTGTACAGATAAAATATATTTATCCTTCATGTGATTCCTCAGCCAATTGGCTGAAATCAGCCAATTTGATTGGCAAAACATAGTTCCGTCCTTCTACTAATCTGCCTTAAAAAAAATCCCATCCGTGCTAAAATTTTCATTACATTTAAAATTTTCACGATCTCTAGATGAAGATAATGGGAGGGGACCGCAATCTAACCAGCTGTAAAATGGAGCATTCTTCGCTTGCTTGGTTTTGGTTAGAAATTTCAATTTGAAAAAATAAAAATAAATTAAACAGAGCTAAAGAAACCAAAACAATAAAAGTTAAGAATAAAAAATCATAATTTTTTTTACTCAATGCATTTAATAGTACTTTTGCCCGTTGAACCAACCAGTCACAACATGTCAAATATTTTCAGCCAAATTGATTTGAAAGTAATCACATGCATGATTTATACATGGAGTTAATTATAAACTTAAACATTAAGTATTTGAATCCTTTCTGTATTAGATTGTTTGATCATAAGCGCTATTAGGCCGTCTAGCGGCCACCTTGTAAAGTCGTAACGAGAATTCTGATACAGATGGAGTAGTCTCAGGTTTGAATCATGGTTCAGGCATGGATGTATTCTCTCTCTTGTCCTTTCTTTGTGTGAATGTATTGTGCTGTGAATGACTGCCTGCCCTATAAATGGGTCTAAAACAAAAAACAAAAACATCATATGCACTATCAATAGAATAAAAAATATTTATAATTGAAGTATTGAAGATAATTGAATTTTCACTCACAGTCCAGTAGCAGAAATTGCGAGACGCGAGACGTACGTCGCAGATTTTTCAGCAATCTGCAGATAATTTTCAAAAGAACTGGAAGGAAAATCAAATACAGCTCAACGAAAATTGAGAGAAAATAAATGTCTTTGGTCAGCCAAACGGTGATGCTGTTCATCGTCAAAACAAACGAAATTATCCCATGTTTTGTACTTTCATTATACATTTTACATTACCATCCTATTATAAGCAGCCATGAGAAAGGCCCCAGCTTTATTCTCATACACTATTAATCTACTAGCGACTACTCATCCTTGTCATAAAGACCTTTTTCTTTGGGAGGGAGACGGTCGTGGTCGTTATATCAGACGTGGACTGTATTTGCAATTCAGTGAAGATAATTTGGTGTGGTATGTAAGTAATCAATAGAATTTTCTAAATCGATTATTTAAATATTTATGGTTGGTTAAAAAGATTTCCGACTCCTTAAAAGCGCATGATGTTAAAAAACGTTATGTTTCTTCTCTTCAATCAGTATAGTTTAACTGGTGTTTTCTGAGAGATTTTGCAAAGGGACAACTTATCGGTAGCGAATGTGTTAAAAAGTCCTTAAATACTCCTCAATTTGAATTTAAAAAAAAAGAGTAAACTAATAAAAATGCTGCAGATTATTTCCAACTGCCGGAATCAGTGTCGCAGACTGGCTAGAAAATTTCTGCTTATGGGACTCACAGTGCTACCTATAACTATTAACACTAAAATATATCTCGCTAAGAGGTGGATATTCCATTTGAAGAATTAGGCAATATATGTGTCTGGTAGAAATGAGCTCATTTTTGAGAGCCCGGGCTTGCCCAAGCCTGAAAACTTGTAACTGAGCTGAGTGATATTATCTCAGACCAAAATCCACGGTCTAGCCGTGGACCCTAGCCCAAATGAAACTTTCTTGTATCAAAAACCGAGCCTATTAGTTTGACATGACCTAATGAAATGTTGGTCTCAGCTGTTGTTTTACATCAACTAAATATGGAATTATGGGTACCTATATTGCAACTACGATTGGGCTCAAAATATTTTCTTAAAAATCTTTCTGTTAAAGAAGAATGGTTTATTAAATATTCTTCATTAACAGAAGTTCATAAATTTTCTCAAAGTGTTCCACTTCAAATGCATTACTGTATAACATATTGCAATAG
>JAXGGA010012926.1:0-37049 GCA_038373865.1 Uloborus plumipes | reverse complement strand
AGCGTTTTTAAGAGTACAGAAAATGACACACTATTAAAATATTCTAACACTCACTTGAATTATTCTTCCGCGCAACAAAAAATTACTCATTTGAATGAAGTCTTGCGTCATACGGGAATTCCCCCAGGCGCGAAGAGCAGGAACGATGTACTGACGTCAATACCAGAATAAGATATATTTTCATTAATCGGTTCTCCTTATGCTCAACATGCATAAAAAATGAAAGATTGCAGCAACTCACAAACAAATTTTATCACAAAAAATATTGGAATACTGTTAATGAATTTTCAGAATCGACAGTTCGAATTTGCAGAATGAGGAAAATGTTTTGAAAGTCCCAGCGACCTCCCATGACCCTGGGAGAGCTCCTGATTTTATTATCATTATTATTTTTAACTAGGTCGCTTCAACTAGAAAATTTTCTCAAAGCGCAGAATAAAAACAAGTTTTGATTATGTCAATACAAGTCCCGAGAAAAAAAAAAGTTAACTCACAGCAAAAACTTTATACACTTTGAAAGAAAATAAATCTAATTCTAAGCAATGAATAGTACTTACCGGCTTCTGGAACAAAAAAAAGTAATCCAAACCTCTTCGCGTTGTATCGTAATACGTGTTACACACTCGGATAACCCCGTTGAAATACGCCTTGAAGATTTCATTTTCGTATTAATTTTATACGTCACCAAAATAAATATAATGCTTTGCGGATTTATGAGAAAAATACCATTCGTATATTGATCGCTTGTATTAAATTCCTCACAGATTAACAGTTCCCATCAGATTTGATTTTATACCGAGCAAAAAACTGAAGACACACACGAGCTGAAATGCGAACCGTTAATATGGCGCCGTTTCCGGTTTCAATCATCTCCCGAACCTCAATTTTGCTCGTTGCGCATCGAGCTACGCAACTTCCTCTCTGGTTTTTTGTATATTCAGAAACGTTTCCGACTATTTCGGAGAGCTGGTTTCAGATGGATGTTTCCGTTATATTCAGAAACGTTTATCTTATTTTCAGAAACGTTTCCGAAATTTTTTACAGTGTAGACACTCAGTTTTTAATATAAGTAGATGGCTTTTCAACAAATGAATGTTTCAAAATACACTGGCGGAAAAAAAAATCCCAACACCAAGAAAGGCTTGTGTTAGATAAACGAAATTTGGTTGGCGTGTTTATACAACTGAAAGACGACATCGATTGAAATTTCTTGTTCCGCGCATAAGTGTGGCGCAGCTGACGTCACTCAGAACATGCAAATAAGGCTTGTTTTAAAAGCGTGTTGTGAAGCTCGTGTGTAATATTTTTCCATGAAATTGGACGAATTGCGTTCATGTTAGCCAGGAATACCTTTTAAGAAGACGAAGAAGCCATTATCAACAGCTCACCGAGTTTAAACGAGGTCGTACAATTTGGCTATGAGAAGGTGGATTTTCATTTCGCGATATTGCAGAAAGACTTGGGTGGGAATGTTTCCACCATGCATGATTATTGGAAGCTATGGGCAAGGGATGGTACTACCTCAAGAAGATCGAGTTCCGAGCTGCCACGTGGCACGACTGAGAAGGAAGATCGCCGAATCTTGCGTACGGCTGTGGCGCATCGTACTGCATCTGCGACTGACATTCGAGCTGCAGTTGGTACCGTCGTGACCCAAGGAACGGTAAGAAACTGTTTACTTCAAGGACAGCTCCGAGCCAGGCAGCCTGTAGCCGGTATTCCATTGACTGCAAACCATTGCCTTTTTCGACGGCAGTGGTGCCACGACAGAGCTCACTGGAAGTCCGAGTGGAGATCTGTTGTAATTTTTGATGAAAACAGATTCTGAATTAGTGCCAGTGATGGCTGTATATTGGTCAGAAGGAGGCCAGGGGACCGCCTGCATTCAAGCGGTCTACGGCCTAGACACACGGGACTCACACCTGGAGTTATGATCTCTGGAACAATTTCCTACGACAGCAAGGGCATTCTTGTGGTTATCCCAAACTCACTGACTGAAAATTTGTCGTCAGTCTGTTAATTTAACCAGTATTACAGCCCTTCATGAGTAGCATTCAAGGAGGCGTTTTCCAACCGGATAACGCTCGCCCTCACATCGCTGCTGTAACGCAATGTGCTCTACAGAGTGCTGACATGTTACCATGACCTGCAAAATCACCTTGTCTGTCTCCAATTGATAACGTATGGGATATCATGGGATGGCACCTCGAGCATCATCCACAGTCAGCAATGACGGTCCTAGTATTGACACAGCAAGTGCAATAAGCATGGAACTCCATACCACAAAGTGACATTCGGCACCTGTATGACATAATGCATGCACGCTTGCAGGCTTGCCTTCAAATTTCTGGAGGTTACACCCTCTATAAAAATAACATAATTTCACATTTGCACAGCATTTCCTTGAGCTTAAATTAGCCAGTGATCTTGTACATTTAATCAATTAAACATGCTAACTAGACAATTGCATTACCCAAATTTTATTACTCTACGGCAATTTTTTCTTGGTGTTGGGATTTTTTTTTCCGCTAGTGTATTACAAGTAGCTAGCGATAAAAATTCTACGTAAGTGGCCCGCTTATGAGTTTCGTGTTTGATTTAGTTAAGCCTTCATTCAAAATTCTCATTATCATTGTTATCACTGTTTCATAGCAACGACGGTTTGCAAGAATGGATTTCATATTTAATCATTTATTAGGCTTAATCGCTTTAAACTTGACTACTTATTAATTGATATCTTCGCTAATTAAAATCGTATAATTATATAGATTGAAACTAATGAAGCCTGAAAAATTACCTATCTATCGGGACCTGGTTCGACTTTCAGTTCATTGGCGTTCAGGAGAAAGAAGCGTGACATAGAAAGATAGTTAGAAAGATACTCAGTTTTTAATATAAGTAGATTGAACTACATCCCTTCTACCGCTCATTCACAAATATTCCTCCGAGTCGAATGTCTAGCAAAAGAATTTAAGAATTTAAGAGCAAAATAACTCAACTCAACTGCCGAAAAAAAGAATGAATTTCCCATTTGATACATTTTAACTATTAGGGACCGGAAATGAAGTTAATATTGTTACGGGTTCTGTAAAATAGTTTAGAATAGAATGCTGATTAAAAGAAAGAGATACCACAAAAGTTTATTGCATAAACAAAAATACCAATGAAGTTAAGAAGAACTGTATTCCAACTTAAAATAACATCAACTGGTGCCGATGTGCTATTGGTCGCGGCATTGTTTATCTCGAGATTGAGTTCCGATTTTTACTGATGTTTTTGCTATTTTCTGTGAGCTGTAATCATGTGTTTGCTTAATGATTGACAACTCCATCGATAAAATGGGAGCACACAAATGCTCTTCTCTTCAATAAACACGCACAAAGCTCAATAACGCTATTTTCATTTTGACTTGAAAAGCAATCAACTTTTTCCATTAAAACGAGTCATTTCGTGTTAGTTTGTTTCATTTTTTTCTACTAATAATAGATTTTTTTATTATTATTATGATTCTTTCAAGTCGATAATGATTCAGCGGTTTTGAAAATGTGCTGCTTCTTCCTCGGTATTGATTTTCAACTGCATGACAGCGAAAATATTTTTATAAAATAGTATTTTTAAAAATAAACTGACAAAACTTTTATGGTTCCACCTCAGGTTTTTAGAAGGTTTATAGAAAATTTGATACATCAACCCACTAAATGAGCATGTTTACCTGTGAATAAGCATTAAATTTTCTACTCAGCTTTCAAACAAAGGTAGCATTCCTCACAGTAAGGGAGAATGTGACATGTTTGTTATCATTTTCAGTTTTCAAAAATAATATTCCTATAATTACCATCAACTATGCTTGATTTTACTGTTTTTGATACATTTTTGATGATACATTTCTGATGATTTGATGATTACTTATTTTTCTCATGATACTTTTTTGGAAAGTTATCATGTCAGAAGCGGTTCTTAGCAGAGAGATCTTTTTTACTTTTTGGAGAATTATTAAAGAATTATTTCAGAAAGCATACATTTGATCAATGATATATAAACCGTATTACATGAGTGATACACCGTTTTTGTTGTTTTACCTAATATATTTGAAAAAACTATGTTTGTATATAAAACTAGCTTAATACCCGGCGTTGCCCGGGTGCTTATTAATACAACATAGTATTCGGGGAAAAAAAGTTTGAAAGAGTTCTATTCATATGGGTATAAAATAATTTGCATCAATCTGTCTCTTAGGTACAAACTTTGAAAAAAACTAAAATATTACAGAAAGTCAAACGTTTACAGAAAAATAGTCTTATCAAAAGGTGAAAAAGATAAATGTTGTCTGTGCTTTGCCGCGTCCACTGGCATGAAATATATGCACATGGAAGTAAAAAAATTGCATCAATTTCACCCGCCAAATTTAAAATATTAACTTTTCTCTATTAATTGTTCCCACCTACAAAGTAAAAATTATTATAACTCAGAAATAAATCTATTTCTCGTTCTGAAGGCTTATCTCCATTACAGACGCAACTGTCGTCGCATTGCAAATTTGAAATTCAAATCCGTGGTTCTTTTTATAAAGTCCACATGAATTATGATTGTTTTTTACTTATTTCAATGGTAAAAGGAAATAGGTAAGCCTTAAGTTGAAAATTCATTACTTTAATCGTAATCATTGTTGGAAAATACTTTATTTAAAAATCTTAAATTTCATCAATTTGAATGCTAAAAAGCCTATCTCGATTACAATATAAATAGGCTAGATTCCTATAAAAGGGTCATTTTTTGACAAAAAATTTAAATTTGAGCTTTTCAGATTTTTTAAAATTTCAAGACCCCGCCTATGAGAATTCTAGGGCATCAAGGAACCTCTGTGTCAAGTTTGATGAAAATCTGACGCAACCTGTGGATTTGTATAGAGAACAAGTATACATACACTCATTTTTATAGATATAGATAAGATTGAATTATACCCTGTGTAACGAGAGCTGGCGCCTGAAAGCGAAATTAATTTCCCTCTCTCCGCACTTTTCCCCTGATAGTTGTCATAGTTACGGCACTGTGAACTTTTTTCCCACAGCTTTTGCAACAATGGTTAAATGCAAACGATTAAAACATAGGAATTGACCTTCAAAACATAGGAATTGACCTTTTTTTTTTTATTTTTTGACATAGTTATATATTTTTTATGAATTATTTCAACCGGTGCGAAGATGCTATTCCAAAAAAAAAAACACCTGCGCATGATGTCAGTGGTGCAAGTAAGCGCGAAATCTAATTGGTTATAGTGAGATTAAGGCCCCTATATAGACGAGCCGGCGCATCAAAATTAAGTTTCACTACTTTGGATCCAGCGCGTGTTTGTGCGTTTGAGTGGTTGTCTTTTCTGGCCAGTAATCGCGTTTTGGTAATTTTTCACTGTGAGCAATTATTAGCGGCACGTGGATTTGGCAAAGCTTAGCAATGCGCCAAAACTTTTTTCTGGTAACCCTACTCCGCAACAATGAAAAATTGAGAGTAAAAGTTAAGGAATTGGATCCAAAGTGGTGAAACTTAATCTTGATGCGTCGGCCTGTCTATATAGCGGCTCTAAGTGAGATTAGAGCCGCTATATAGACAGGCCGACGCATCAAGATTAAGTTTCACCACTTTGGATCCAATTCCTTAACTTTTACTCTCAATTTTTCATTGTTGCGGAGTAGGGTTACCAGAAAAAAGTTTTGGCACATTGCTAAGCTTTGCCAAATCCACGTGCCGCTAATAATTGCTCACAGTGAAAAATTACCAAAACGCGATTACTGGCCAGAAAAGACAACCGCTCAAGCACACAAACACGCGCTGGATCCAAAGTGGTGAAACTTAATCTTGATGCGCCGGCTCGTATATATAGGGGCCTTAAGTGAGATAACGAAGGTTGTGACGTCACCGATTCCTGCGATTGGACAACTCAAATCAAGCAAAATGGTGTTTTTTTGGAAAGAGAGCTGTTAGGTGCACCACTGACGTCACAAAAACCGCGCTCCGTTTTCAAGGTAGGGTATTTAAAAAAAATGAATAAAAAATAAACTGTTGGGAAAATTAAAGTATTTTCCGGGCCCATGTTATTTTTTTATATTATTCTATCAATTTCAGTAACAAAAAGTAGTACTTTTGACTGAAGGAAACTAGCCCATTGCAAAATCAGCGTTAATAAAGCACAACTTTTTCTTAGAAATTTATGCTCGATTTATGTATGCCTAGACTTGTTAGAAAACGTATAGAAATAATTGAGATATGGGGATATAAATAAAAGGGTAAGCCTATATAACAATGCATAAAAAAGAGTACAGCTGTTTTCTTTTGTACGGTTCCCATGGAGACGAAGTAAAATTTCTAAACTTGATACCTGTTTTAAAGTAACAGAGTGTACTGCCGTGCTAAGCGCAAAAGTGGTATCTGCAGACGATCTCAAACTGAGATATTACTCATTAAAGTTTTGCGCCTCAATGTTTTTGATTCAAGAGGTACACTTTCAGGATTTTTTTTTTTTAGACATTTCCTTTTCTTAACTGACCTTAAAACATTGCATTTACATAAAATAAGTTACAAATAGTGCAGCAGATATGTGACAAAAATAGTGGAATTGTGACTTTAATGATAGAAGTATATATAACTTGGGGTGCACATACTATATATATTAACGAGTAATTCTGGATACGCGGCCATCTGAGATTTCGAGTGTTTCAGTAATGGCGGACGTTCGAAATTGCGGCCTCTGAGTACGCATTAAGGGCTTCTTTGTTTCGTTATTCACAATGTTAATAGAGTACGAGTACTTTGTGAAACAAATCACGGAATTTAATACCCTTCTATATTAAAGTTCTATTGCATTATTTTTTTTCAACGAATTTTAACTTTAACCGCTAGGAGCATTTCATAGTTCTTTTTTTATCTCCCAAAAATGCGCAGCAGATATATGACCAAATTGATAAAATTGTGCCTTGAATAGTAGTTGCTTACAAATTTGGATACAGGTACTAAATATTTAATGTGTTAATTCTGGATATTCAACCACGTAAGTTTTTGCATATTACATTACATTACACCCCAGATTCCCATATTTCAGTAATGGCAGACATTCAAAATTGCTGCTCCTGAATATATCTTTTTTCTCTTTTGTTTTTAACATCCGACGCAACAAGGAAGGGGGGGGACATGTCTGTCGATCTGTGTATCTGTTGGCCTTTGTATCTGTGTCTGTGGCATTCTAGCGCTTAAACGGATTTTACAGATTTAAAAAAAAACAACGTTCGAAAGGTGAGTCGGTCGAGAATGTGCTTGTCTAGTTCACGTCTTCGGAGAACCTTAACTAACGAAGATATTAATTAAAAACTTTTAAATTGTTTTTTTGCGATTTTTGAAGTGAAAACATATTTGAAAATTTAAAAGAATAATACCAAAAGAAAGAGAAAAACTTTCTGCTTCTGATAGAATGTGTTTTTAACTTCCATGTCATAAAGAATTCGAAATATAACGCTTTTTAGCAAATGTGGCTAAGCTTTAAATTTACAAGATTTCAAACCGATATCATTGTTATCCGGCAAGGAAAGAAAATGATTTAAAATGTTAATATGTTGTCAGTTACAATTTGTTAACAATTAAAATACTTAATTGATTTTACCATAAGGATTTTAAAATAAGCTCCAATTTTAACTCTTTTTTCTGCTTTTACGACTATAAAATTTTACTAGTAAAGATTAAATTTCCGTGTTTACCATTGAAAAGAATTAAATATGGTTAAATTTAAATAGCTTTTTGACCAGTGAAGTTCGTTTCAATATGAGGTCGGTAATCAGGGTGACACTGTATCATTTTTTGGATGAACAGGTAAAAGGACCTCATGGGACACATGGAATGCACGTTAGGATATTACTGCCCCCTTTTGTGCAGCGGCTTATAGACCTTCCCAGGATATTCTTCAAGATATATTAAAAATTTTGGAGAGGTTTATAGTGTTATACGACCGTTGTAGGAGCGAGGAATCCATTAATGATGCCAGAAACCACCCAGTTATTCAGAAAAGTAGAGAAAACGATAATCTGCCTCCTTCACAAGACGCATCCCTTCAACATTAAAAAAGAACTGTCTATCAGGCTGGCTACTGCTGGGCTGAAATAATATTTGCATTCCCAGTACTCTCTTAACCAGGTGAGTGAGGTTAGAAACTGTTGAAGGTGGGTGGGAAATATTGTGGACAATTCTGCCAGAGGCTTCTCAGGCACGCAGGGAACTCGTACGATGTGGCTGCTATTATAAGTGTTAATGTGAGATGGCTGCTTTGCAGTGTACTGCTCTTTGAACATGTGACAATCTTTGAAACCAGTGATATCAAGCTAAAATAAATTTAATTTTTGTTTCTGTTTTCTTTTTTGAGAAGGGGAGGGATTGTAAGCTTAGTTTTTCTTTATAAAAATGTTCAAGATAAAAATATAATTTCAAAAAAAAAAAAGAGTTTTTTCTTTTGTTTTTCTTTTTCAGTTTGTAAACTTCCCACTGACCGCATGTGGCTCATTAGTAGCGGGTTAGAGACCCAGTTCGATCCCCAGGTTGATCAGTTATATGCAACACATTACGTATCTATTAGTAGTCAAAGATACCAGAGAACAAATGTCGCAATGTTCTTTTTTTCTTTAAATGATTAACATTAATTGCTTAAGTATTTAAATAAATTTGCAGTCGAACCTCGTTAAAACGAACATAGATGGACCTTTAAAATTAATTCGTCTTAAGCGTACTTCATTTTATCCAAAAAACAATAAATAACGTTATGTGTAATTAAAATAGGATCGGGATCGGTAGTTCGTCTTAGACATAATTCATTTTAAGCTTGTCCGAATTGACGAGGTTCAACTGTATTATAATTAAACTATTATATATATAATTACGAGAAGCACACTCTTTATGCATAAAATACCAATAACTCTGTACAGTTTTAACAGTTGTCATTTAACATGATCTAAAAAGGTTTGAAGGAACTCTAAATATATTCAGAGGAAGCTTTGGATTTCAATATCCTCTCTCTTTTGGATATCAGTTCTCTCGGTTGTGAACAAGAACCTCCCCCCTCCCTCAAAACGTTTACTTTCTCCTACCTTCTTCAAAATGTTAAACTCAATAAATGTTTATTTCACTACTTATACAGTACAGGTTATTGAAGATATAAAGACATTTGCATATATGATAAAACAAGGAAATCAACTAAAAATGTCCAAATTTGGAGAAGCTGTATCTCAAAAACTATTATAGCTAGCAAGTCCATTTTAGTATCAACTTTCAACAAATTTAATGTAGGTTAAATATGTATAATATGATATTTGTCAAAAACTTGCTCTTTCATGGTCAAAATGGGAAAAATTCGAAAAAAGTACGAAAATTTAGCACTTTGACGGTTGCCATTACTCCAATAGACGAAATCTCAAATGGCCGCGTATCCAAAATTAAATCGTTTGATGTGTATTACACGTGTGCCAAGTTTTGTGCTTCTATCATAAAAGCCACAATTCGGTCACATATCTGCTGTACTAAAAGGACCACCTGGCAACAATAACTCAATTTTGTTAAAAAGTTCAGACACGACTTTTGTGCATATCACGGCAGTATAGTACGCGCTCATTGTGAAATAAATTCCAGAAAAACTCCAATTGAAATCTGACAATGGATGTAAAATTTCCACTACAATTTATCGCGCATTCGTTACTGAAATTAATTATGTTTTAATACTGAAAAATATTTAATCATTCAAATGAATCTTAATTACAAGAGGGAATGTGTCTGCGCCCAATGTTGCAGAAATCCATTTAATCGGCTGCGAAAACTTTGTGTAGAATTGGAAGGAGCAACAACCATTGAGCGTCATTACATCATGCGATAATCTCATTATTGCATTTTCTTTCTTCCGACTTCTATTGAAACACATGATTACTTTTCCCGCCGATACAGTTTAACTCCTCTTCACAAATGGCAGTGTTCTGTTGTCGTCTAATCACAGCAAAGAAAGCTTCACATTTCCAGAATTATATTTTTTAGGGTTTTAAAACCATGTGTTTTCTAATTTTTCTTAATACTACACTGCAAAAAATGAACTTGTGTTTTTACAGTATAATTCTGGCAGCCGAGGTTCCAATTTAAAACAGTAAAATGGACAATAATGAACTGCAAAACAAGCAATTTTGCAGTTTTTTACAGTAAACTAAGAAGTTTTGTAGTTTACTGCCGTAAAATTTAGCAGTATTATACTGTAAAAACAATAGTATATTACTGGCATCAGAGGTTCCAGTTTAAAACTAAAATTCACGGTCATACCGTAAAATGGGGTGAATCGGTACACTTTTCAGCTTTGATTGTAAAAAAAGTAGTTAATTTTTTTTTTTTTTTTAATTTGGTTTTGTGGGTAAAAACTTCTGTCTTGCTTTGCTTTTGATATTCCAAGCAAAGACAAAACATTTTGAACAGCTATCCCGCTGATAGGGGTCAATCGGAACACATGTTAATTGTTTTTTTTTTTTTTTTCTATTTAACCTGCAATAGGTCTCACAAACATGAGTAATATTGATGGGGGAGAATAAGAACAGAGAGTTACTGCCAAATAAAAGTTTATTTTCTATACCAGTAAATGTTTATGATTTGTCAAAATTCAAAATGATTTTAAATTTTATGAAAAATTAAAATCAATTTTAAGAAATGCTCTTGAATTGAAACACACAGCTGTAAAGTTAGCAATTTTATGTCAGTTTATTAGTGTAAAATAAGCATTTTTTTACAGTTTATTACTATAAAATAAGCACTTTTTACTGTTTAGTACTATAAAATTAGCTGTATTATACCGTAAAAACAACATTCATTTTTTACAGTGTAGCTGCGTTGCCCGGTTTTACACGGTCTACCTGGAGAATAAAAGTTACGTCAAATGTCGTGTGTATAAAAGTCCCGATTAGATTAAAGTCAAAAGAAAAGTCTCAAGGAATATTGCTCAAATTTTGCTCGCACACAGTACGGAATAATTAATCAATCTCTAAAAAGTAATCAAACAGGAAAAGTTTTAAATTTCCCCCGTTACAGTTGCGTCAAAGCAAAAGCAAGAATTTAATTTGTTCACACTCAAGAAAAAAATGCAACAGATATTTTTTCAGTCATTTCTTATCAATTTCTTTCACGCTAATTTTATTAGACATGAGCAGACGATTTTTATCTATCCAGTTTAAAATTGGTTATTACAAACTTAAAAATGCCTGTATTTTTTTTCTGGGTGAAGTTATCAACTAGCAATTGTAGAGACCAAAATCGAGACTATATGACAATTATTTTGGGTAGAAAGAGCTATTCTGTACCATTTTTGGGTTCTTAAACTAAAATTTGAACGATTCGGTACTTTTTTAACGTTTGAAAAAACCCTATGACGCTTCCCGGGTGGCCAAGTACCTCCTTGCAAAATTTGGTCGAGATCCGGCGTAAACTGTGGATTTGTACAGGGAACATACATACATACACACATACATATATTATTTGTTTTATTTGTATGGATTTTGATAATGTAAGTGGGTTCGAAAGTTTTAAAAAGGACCCATTTGTATTTTTCAAGTTTTATTTCACATTCAACACATAAAACATTAAAAAGGACAATAGAACACGACTACACAAAAATGCTAAGTAAAGAGGACCAAGTCGAAGTTAAAGTTATTGTTTAGCTAGCTTATAGCACCATCTCTAAATTAATGGTGGAGTTGCAACAGATAAAACACGGCTACACAGCGTTACGTATCTGAAATATTTTAATAGCATTAAGTATCAGTTCATATTTAAGTATTAAATAAAAATTCCTCTTTTTTGTGAGCAATTAGCATAGCTTATTTGCTATCGTTCAGCAGTAGTTAGACTTTTCTCATTCTGTTGTTTTTGTGATTGGTGCAAAGCGAGTAGCGACATCCATTGTTTTATGTAGCAAGTAAACCTAGGGTTCGATGATTCCCTCTTGTCATTGGTTGATAGCAAGTCACGTGAACCATTGCTTTCTTTCTTTTTTTTTTTTTAGACAATAAATCTTTTGCATTTCGCATCTTTTTGGTTTTCTTTTCAACGGAAGACATTATTTGATTATTTATGACCAGTTTTTCGAGTGTACAGTTTTAAAAGTTCAAATAATATCAATTGATGATTTGCTTACTTCAAGTTAACAACTGCGATTTTCCTTTCTTCTTCTTTTCGTTTGCAAGTGTTATTTTCTAATAGGGTTTTGGAGCATTATTGTTCTTATTTTAATGGTATTTTATTTTGTTCGTGTTGAAGGCACCATTCAAGCTCTTTTTCTATATTTATTCAAGTTCTATACAGTTCAAATACAGCTAAAATCATTTATGACTTTTTTCCCCGAAGGATTATTTTTTTCTTTCTTTCTTTAACATGTTCCAAAGTCAATCTTGTTTGATAAAATGGTATTTGTGTTTGTCAGAAACAAATTCAACTTTTTTTTCTTAATTAAGTGTGCAAAATAGACGATTTCGTATCTAACAAAGCTCTTACAACATCCAGCGCCAATTTAAATTTACTTATTAAATAAAACCCTCTCCCTGCCCCCATTTCCGTCCTTTCATTTTCTCATTTGTGTCTCGTTTTTGCTTCGATTATATCAATTCTTAAACTCCTCTAAGACATTCTCAAGTGCTCCTTACTTTCATTGCGAAGAACAGAGTGTTTTTATTAAACAACGCCTGCCTCCTTCAAATAAATTTTAGTCGAAGGCCAAATGAGACGGATAAAAACACTGCTCCTTAAAAGAAAGATTTGTGATCCGTTAAGCGGATTAAAAGAAGGAAAAGGCGAACTCTCAACTTGCTAAACGGCTGAAAGTTTTTTTCTGAATCAGTGATTGCTTGTTGCATTGTTCAGTATTTTCCATAAGTGGTTATTTAATTTCTGTCTATAAGTCGGCATATATTTGGGAGTATAAAAATGTCAAACAATTTCATGTAGCTTTAAACGAAATAAATAAAAAATATATAAAAATCTGCCTTGCTTATTTTATTCAAGCGCTTAAAACTAAATAATAAAATAATAACGTAGAAATATCCGTTCCGCTAGAAATTTCCGGAAAAAAGGAAATGAAAAAAAATCAATGAGTTGTGATTCATCGTCAGTAAAAAACGGAATAAACAAAAAAAATTAATAATGATAATAATTCTCAATGGGGGTGTTGTCTTCTTTGAAAGTCAAAAAGGAAGTCAATAAGCAATCTCGATTTTTTAGTCAATAATAATATATTACATATATTTGACTGGGGGATAATAATTTCCAAGAAATATCGCCATGTTTCAGTAGAAAAAATTTTATTTCATTTTAGCTAGGCAAATATTGATTTATCATTTTCGAGAATATGGAGCAAAAACACTTTTACATTTTGCATAACTTAAACTAAACACGAAATTCATCCAGAGCTAAACAAGCCTGCTTCCTTTTATATCAAAACCAATTTTCTAGCATTAGAGCAATATTTTTGTCGATTAGCTGTGATTGTATACAAACATACTTTTGTAACATATAGCACTGATTTCTTAAAGCATGATGTGCTTCGCTTGTGAATGAAAAGCTGTTTAAAAATAGAGAATTGATATGGAATTCATTTCCTCAAATTGTTCTTTTTAGTGTATTTCAACTGTTAATGAGATTTCTATTAAGAACATTTTAGGCTCAGTAATTTTGTCTAATATTTAAGTTCACACTTTCATCAGAAGAACATAATTAAAGAACGACCCAAGATGTAGTATTTAATAGAATAAACCTCGTTTGTTCTAAAACTGTCCTATACCTTGCATTTTCAAGTTGATTATTGGAAATTCCAAGTCCAATTAAAATTGTGCAAATTGAAAATTGCACAATGCCTTAATAATGAGAATGGAACAGCTCTGAACACTTTCCAAGAATTCTAGATTTAAAACGTCCAGTGTTTAGTTTTATTGAAGTCCGGGCTCAGTGGTAGCTCTCCGTACTTCCGCGCAACGAACCTGAACTCAATTCCCGGGTTAAATACAGCCGTTTATCCTTTCAGTGGAGCGTTAAAATAAGTATTAAGCGTTCTTGGGAACTAAACCTGAGGATTTCTCATTCGGCTAACTACCTAACCGGAACTTATTTCTGTCACCCTAGAGCCCTCTAGCAAGAAAACTGAGATATACACAGTACTGTTGTCATAAGGAATAAAGTTCCATCTCTGAGGGGAAAAAGTTGGAAAAAAACTAGAACACATAAATTTGTAACCTTCATAAATGCTGTTATATTTTATTTAAGGTTCTGGTTCATTAGTAGAACCCTGCGTAAACAAAATGTTAAATGTCTTTGATATCTTTAAACAAACAACAAAAACATCTGTATAAATGAACTGCAGCAAAATTTGAATTTAAGGCCTTCTAAATTATGACGGCAGAGTAGAATTTGCCTCCCCTCCCCCCACCGGGGTTGTTAAGCCACTGAGGTTAGTTTACTATTGTTTAAAAATTAAAATGCAGCAGTTCTAAAACAGTAATAAAAGCAATAAACTATAACAGTGTTTTTTCATTCTTTTTCATCAATGAAAATTTAAGGAGATTTCATAACTTTACTCTCAAATTTAAATAAATTTTTAATTTTTACAAACAGAGAAAACACTTTTAACCGAGTCAAAACAAAACATTCTCCCCTTCTCGAAAGAACAAATCAATGTGCTTTCTCAGTCAAGAATATAAAGAAAATTTGAAACGCAAACCATGACTTTCTCTTTATTTATTTCTTCCGTTACTTACAACGAGAAAGAGCAAGTCTTCATTCCCAGCGGAGTTCTGCCAGAAATCGAACATTCCGAGGAAAGAACGTTCGTTCGTTCAACCCCCCGCTTTGTTTTCATTCCCTTATGAACGTGATGCCACTGCTGAAGCTCCCTCGGAATGTGTCGATGGCTCACAAAAGGAACATTCCCGTAATAGAACCGAAGAACGGAAAAATTTTCCCGCCAGTTTCGTACAGATATCGCATGACCTGAGGGTACTGGGATGGTAGGAGAGGAAGAAGTTTGATCCTTATAAGCATTTCTAATCGAGTTATCATGCTTATATTTTCTGGGTTAAATGTAGCGATAGACGTTTTCGGAAAATTATTTCTGTTGGATACATGAAAGGGCGAACGCGTACGAATTAGTTGCAAAAGCAAAATTAAAATGAGCATACATTATGTACGAGTGTATTATGTATTATGCTAAACGAAACCATGGTAGACATTATGGTATAATATATACTTGATAAATAAATTGATCAACCCATTTGTGATAGGCGTAGCACGTGCTTAAAGTTACATAGCAAAAAATGAACTGTTATTTTTACAGTACAATTCTGGAAGCCCAGGTTTCAATTTAAAACTGTAAAATTCACAGTAATAAACTGTAAAACTAACAATTTTACAGTTTTTTACTGTAAAGTTAGAAATTTACAGTTTATTGCCATAAAATTTAGCTGTATTATACTGTAAAAACAACAGTATAATACTGGCAACAGAGGCTCCAGCTTAAAACTGTAAAATGCACAGTAATAAACTGTAAAACTAACAATTTTACAGTTTCTTACTGTAAAGTTAGAAATTTTACAGTTTATTGCCATAAAATTTAGCTGTATGATACTGTAAAAACAACAGTATAATTCCTGCAACAGAGGTTCCAGCTTAAAACTGTAAAATGCACAGTAATAAACTGTAAAACTAACAATTTTACAGTTTCTTACTGTAAAGTTAGAAATTTTACAGTTTATTGCCATAAAATTTAGCTGTATTATACTGTAAAAACAACAGTATAATACTGGCAACAGAGGTTCCAGCTTAAAACTGTAAAATGCACAGTAATAAACTAAAACTAACAATTTTACAGTTTCTTACTGTAAAGTTAGAAATTTTACAGTTTATTGAAATAAAATTTAGCTGTATTATACTGTAAAAACAACAGTATAATACTGGCAGCTGAGGTTCCAGCTTAAAACTGTAAAATGAACAGTAACAAACTGTTGAATTAGCGATTTTACCGTTTATTACCGTAAAATTAGCAATTTTATTAAAAATTTATTTATTAGTAAAATTATTTATTATTTTAGTAAAATTTATTGTAAATTTAGTAAAATTATTTATTATTTTAGTAAAATTATTTATTATTTTAGTAAAATTTATTGTAAATTTAGTAAAATTTATTAGTTTAGTAAAATTATTATTTATTAGTAAAATTAGCAATTTTACAGTTTGTTACTGTAAAATTAGCATTTGTTTGCCTATTGTTAGAAAATTAGCTGTATTATACTGTAAAAAACATTCATTTTTTACAGTGTATATGCGGGGATTGCATTTTAAAAGTTATTTGATTTAGAACGCAAAAAGAAAGAAAGCAAAAGGAATGACATCGTTTTATTGTAAGCATATTTCGTTTTGAGCGATCTTTTTTGCAACATAATTGGGGAATTAATCACAAAGTACGGCTAAAACTTTTATTCTATGTTCCTTTTTACTGTATGATTTCCATAAATAACATGAAACAACAGGTAAATTTTATGTACGATACTCGCGTTCGTATTGAAATTTTTGTGTTGGTTCCACAAAAAAAAGCCTCTACACTGCAAAAAATAAGTTGTTGTTTTTACAGTATAATACTGAAAGCAGAAGTTTCAGTTTAAAACTGTAAAAGCGCAGTAACAAACTTTAAAACTGTCTATTTTACAGTTCATTACTTTAAAACTAGCAATTTTACAGTTTATTACTGTAAAGTTAACAATGTTGCAGTTTATAACCATAAAATTAGCTATATTGTACTGTAAAAATAACGCTGTAATACTGACAGCAGAGGTTCCAGTTTAAAACTGTAAAATGCACAGTAATAAACAGTAAAACTAGCAATTTTGCAGTTTATTACTGTAAACTAGCAAATTTACAGTTTACTATTGTAAAATTAGCAGTTTTGCATTTTTTTACTGTAAAATTAGCTGTTTTATACTTTAAAAACAAAATTCATTTTTACGGCGTATTTTGTCCTGCAAGGAACAGCTCATATATTTCATTAATAAGTAATAATTTTAAAGAGTAATTAACACAATTTAAGAAATCACACATACGTTTGTGATTTCTTCAATATTACTTTGTTCATTAATTTTTATTTTTAATGAGATGTCGCGTACGCCGGGGAAAATGTCCGTCCGTGGAATGACTCTGTTTAATTTCTAATCATTCTAAGTGCAATAAGTCCATTCCAAGTGCAATAGTTCCATTCCAAGTGCAGTGAAGTTTTGTCTTGAGTTTTCTGTTTGTTTATTTTGAGGGAATTCGTATGAGTTTTGTTACAGTCCATTCACTGAAAATAAATCGAATTTTGGTGAACTATGAATGAAAGTTAATTTAGAGAGCATTTTATTTTTAATCTTATCCATTCGTAACATTAATTGAAAAATAGAATTTTCTAACTTTTTTGCATTGATATGAAATAACTCTGTCAAAGTAGGTGAGATGAAAAAACAGCTTTGGCGTGTGACAAGCAGGGTTGCGGAGTCGGAGTCGAAGAGTCGGAGTCAGACGGATTTTGGGCCAAAGGAGTCGGAGTCGCTGAAAAAACATGTCGACTCCGACTCCGACCACCTCCGATTTGGATGAAATTTTATCGAGGTGAAAACATATCTTTGAAACTAACATATACAAACTTTCAGTTTCCAATATCCAAATCCTAAGCATCTAGGATCATTAAACATTGCTTCAAAATGGTGGGTCTGCTTTGTGAAACGAATTGCTATGTTTGGGCTTATGCAAGCGAATAAAAAATATTTGCAGCAAAAATGCGATGTGTTGAAATAAAGTCTGTCCGGAGTCAAATGATAAGAGCGGCACTTGTCTTTTGCTCTGGAGAAAATGAACTTTTTGGGAGGTCACAGTGATCTCCGAGAATTGAGGTAAATGTGGTGAAATTACCTGCGATAATTCTTGAGAAAATTGAACCTTTTGCGAGGGCACAATGACCTTCCATGACCTCCAACTGGGATACCCCTGTTTGCTACCCCCCCCCCTAAAGTGTGTCCTGGCTACGACCATGAATAAAAATGAAACTTTTAAAAAATGACTTAATATTTCAACCTTTGTTTAGGGTTTTTCCTCTTTTTATTTGGGTAAAAAAAAATAAATAAGAAAAAAAAGCAGGAGTCGGGAGTCGGAGTTGGAAATTTCAAAATCCCGAAGTCGGAGAAACCATTTTTCCTCCGACTCCGCAGCCCTGGTGACAAGCTCTAATGCTTTAAAAAAATTGAAACCCTTACCTTTTCAAAATTTGTACTCACTATTCATTAAATGAAAAAATCTTTCATAAACAAGGATTTTGAATAAGAGAGTTAAAAACTAACAGTAAATAAGAAATGCCCAGTTTCACTTAAATGAAAAAAAACAATAAACGCACGTTATCAATTTGTATAAATAATTCATGAAAACTTTAAAAAGACATTTAATGAAGTACAAAAAAACACCCCAAAACTAACGGCTTTCAATTTTAAAACGTCTGTCCTAAAAAAACACGATAATTAAAAAAATCTTTCATTCAAAATATTGTCTCTCTTTTTTTTTAAATTCGTTGTGCAACGATAGATTTTTCCTGGTGAAAGACAAATAATATTTGCATAAACATTCGGAAAATTCATTCTAATCTTTAGTTTTTTTTTTTTTTTTTTTGTTAACTTGTAAGCATTTTTATTTTAAAAAGATTTATAAAAAACTACATATAGTTCTTAATTGAAGAACTAAAAGTATGACTTAAGTGTTTGTTTAAACTTCCCTTTTTATGATTTAAAGCAACTCAAGCTTTTTTTATGTCTCGTCATCTACATTTTGAAGGAGATTTTTTTTTTAATTCACTAAAATATTCCTTTAATATTTTCCTAAAGCTGATGGAGAAAAGTATTGAATACGGTGGCGCAGTAAAAAGGACTCCTTAAAGGGTCGTCGAGACAGAAAATAGCCAACCTTGATACTCATAAATGTAAATAGTAGCAGTCCAACATAATTCTGATCTAATAGATAATCATACGTACATGAAATTAAATGCTGAAAATCAGCAAATGGAAGAGAATTACTTTAATTTTGGAGATAGAAATTTAATTTCCATCTTTAATGAGAGATTTTGGACTCAGGGAACACCACCTTTACTAATTTACCACGCTCTTTATAATGTTTAGAAGAAATGGAATGAATATTGCTCCTTGCAGAAATATCAAACATTTTTGAAGAATTGAATTTAATATTTTGTTTTACACGGGTGAATATGTGCACAAAAAGTAACCTACTACAAGGAGTATTTAAGTCTTTTTTAAAAGCAAAAACATCAATAAATTTTCTTAAAAATAAAGCGTTTAAGTTTATGACATTAAACTCTGCTAAAAAAAACTTTTGTATTTGTTCGAATATTCTGTTTGCTAAAGGCTCCGACGCAATTAGGTAATGAAACATTTCCTCCGGATGAAAGTAAATAAAAAAATAGTACAAAAATTTGAAGTCTTTTGTAAACTAATCAAAATTCTTTTCAGTTCTCAGTTTCAAGTTTAAACTGAAGTAGAGAGCTGGTTCAATTGACTCTATAGCAGAACTCAAAAATGATTTTTTTTTTTCCATACTGAACTTTTCTTATGGTGAAAAATCGATTATCGATTTATTTCGTTCTTCTTTTTCATCATTTCAAAGTTCTATTGTATTGTGAAAAGTTCATTTCTTTCTCTAAAGTTTTAGCCTCATTCTTTTGTAGACAGAATATATATATATATATATATATATATATATATATATATATATATATATATATATATATATATATATATATATATATATATATATATATTGAATTTAATTCTTCAAATTCTTACATCGCAAAACAATTCAATTTATTGCAGTGTGTTGCGTGAAAAAAAAAATATTGAAGTACTAATGTACATTTTTAGAAAATCATAACTTACGAAGGTGCTACAGTATTAATATGTGTATTATGAAAACCCACTATTTCTTCATTTTTAGCCAAAACTTCTTTAAGTCTGATTGAGCCAATGGGTCATTCTCTATATTAACTATACTTCTTAGGTGTAAAAAAATGTCTAAAACGTATAAGAATGCTAAAAATTTAATTTTAAAAAATGATGTGAATTTATGAATCGTAAGTTATATTCATTCACATTGCCCGTGTTTTCCCCTTTCTCTTCTTACGCTAATAACCAGGACAAATTCATTTCGGAAAACAATTTTCATTATTTAAAAATATTAAACGTTAATAGTTTTCGGTTCATAAAATTTAAAGTATTGAGACAATCAATTCTCGATTCCCCTTTAATATGAAAAGGACGGGACTATTGACATCAATAACTGTTATCCTTGTTAGACGAGAGATTTTTAAAGTAAAGCTCTAGACTAAAAATTCTGATTTTAAACCAATAAAAAAACACATGGTCCCCAATGCGAATGGGTGTATTTATGTACATATCCCGACTGTAATACCTTAAAATATCAGTTACAGTAACTAACTCTATTCAAATGGACATTTATTTCTAATACACACTTTCCCCTTTATGCCCCGACGTGACTCAGAAGTCCCGCTTACATTAATTTAGTATTATGAATCCTATTTGGCTGTAACCATGCTGAAGCTTTTAAATCCCACTTCTTGTACTTCACTGAGAGGCCGACATATGGTACCTGCGACCAAAAACAGTTTTCTTAGGGACCCTAAAGCGTAGGGGCCCTTAGAGCCTACTGATTTTTAAAATTTTTGTAATTAATTTGGGACATAAAGGATTAAGGTATTGGAGTTCTTATTTCAATGTGAATTTTTAGACATCGTTGTATATATTCTAATCGAGCTTTGAAATTTTGGCTTTATTTCGCTGGATATATTCAAAGAATGGTGTCGGAAAACGGTTAAATTCATGTGAATATTTTTAATTAAATGAAAATCCAAATTTTTTATTTCCTTATCATCTTTTCGATTGTTTTTTTTTTTTTTCAGTCTCTACAAATTTTTGGGATAAACATGACACTGTGCGGGTAAGGCTGCTATTTTTTATTTTTATAATTTTATTATTTCTTTTTAATGCATCATATTTGGAACAAATTTTACATGGAATGGAAACATAAATCTCTTGTTTTCTAAATTCACTTCCAAAATTAACAGACATGGCAACAAGTTACCCTAAATGACCATAAAAGTGAAATGCATGTTACATGGTCTCCATCCCTTCAAAAGTGTTCGCTGCTACACTGCAAAAAATAAACTGCTGTTTTTACAGTATAATACTGGCAGCGGAGGTTTCAATTTAAAACTGTAAAATGCACAAAAATAAACTGTAGAACTAACAATTTTACAGATTCATACTGTAAAGTTAGCAATTTTGCAGTTTATTGCTGTGAAATTCAGCTGTATTATACTGTAAAAGCAACAGTATCATACTGGCAGCAAATTTCCCAGTTCAAAATTGAAAAATGCACGGTAATAAACTGTAAAATCAGCAATTTTACAGTTTAGTACTGTAAAACTAGCAATTTTACAGTTTTTTACCGTAAAATTAGCATTTTTTACAGCTTATTACTGTAAAATTAGCAGTATTATAATCTAAAAACAACATTAATTTTTTACAGTATAGTTAGTTATATTGGAAAAAAGTGGCCTCACTTAAGAATAGAGGTCCCTTTCCCAACCCTAAATCCGGCGCCCATAAAACAGCTTCTGATCCGCCCGCTGTGGCGCCACCTAAACGAGCGCCGCCTTATCCCAGCGAGATTCCTCTCGCTCACAGATCCACCTATATTGAGCGGCAAATGGGATTTGGGAGGAATGCTTTAGCCTCCGCATCGACTCCGCTGCAGAAAAATCGAACGAGAGCCCTAAAATTTAATATATGGAATATTTACTTTTATGGACCACTTTCAAGAAGTTGCATCGCAAATAACCAATAATATTGAACTGGTGGAGGCATTCCAACCCAGAAAGAAAAATATATTCGTGCGTCATTAATATATTCGTTTCATTTGTTTCTTTACAATAAGTGGAAATTATTTTTTCATAAATTTTACATGCGTAAAAGAATTGCAAGTAAGTGGTGAAAAATGTTTTCCATGAACACTTTTAAACTGATGGTTTCAATCATGGGAAGCCTCAAAAATACTTTGTACTTTGCTGAGAGGCTAACAGATGGTACTTGCGACCAGAAACAATTTTCTTAGGGGACTTAAGGCATAGGGGGCCCTAAACCCTAACGATTTTCAAATTTTTTTTATTTGGTATATATGTTGTTTAATGCATTTTCAACTAAAAAAAAAGTAAAGATTCATTGTTAGATTAATATGGGACACAAAGAGTTAAATTATTTTTTTAACTTCCCCAACTATTAATTTTGCAATTGCTCTTACGCAGATTTATTTTTATCATCACGTAAAAAACTTGTCCTACTAACCAACTAATCAACCTAGCCACCAGAGACAGAACACGTATAATATAAAAGAGCAATAAAATTGTTCTAAAAATACTTTAAAATTGATGACTTGAATCGAAGGGAGTTCTAAAACCCTAGTTTAGTTTTAAATTTTGAAGAGTTCAAAAATGCAGTATCCACAGTTCTTTACTTGCTTAAATAGTCTTGAAATTAGATTGTCATCTTTATTAACACTTCTCTTTGTTGTTATTACAGTATAATACTGGAAGCAGAGGTTCCAGTTTAAGACTGTAAAGGCACAGTAATAAAATGTAAAACTAAATATTTTACAGTTTATTACTGTAAAACTAGCAATTTTACGATAAAATTAGCTGCATTACACTGTAAAAACCACAGTATAATACTGGCAGCATAGGTTCCAGTTTTAAACTGTAAAATGCACTGTAATAAACTGTAAAACTAGTAATTTTACAGTTTATTACTGTAAACTAGCAATTTTACAGTTTACTACTGTAAAAATAACAATTTTAGTTTATTACTGTAAAATTAACTATATTATACTGTAAAAACAACATCTATTTTTAGTGTATAAAGCTCATGATGAGCCTTTCTCGACAAATTACTCGCTTGCATTTGTGTTCTATGGAAAGGAAAATAGTTTCAAATCAATTGTTTCACTTTCTTTCAACTAAGGAAAAAAAGTGAGTTTTGCAGAAAACAAAAGCTATGAATATGGCTTCTCTGTTATCTGTTCACGCAAGAACTAATCCTTACCAGCAGTATCGAGATTCGAAGATGTAGCAGTAACGGCGGAAAAACTCAAATTCAATATGTTTATATATATATATATATATATATATATATATATAAGAAAATAATTGAACTTATATTCCAACTACCCTTTCAATATTCGATATGTTTAACGCTTTAATTTGGTTTTTGTTAGACTACTATGACATGTCTATCTTAAACAGTCAAAAATTAAACAAGTACAAGCGAGTCAAAAATGAGCATTTTAATATTTTTAGCTCTCAAAATCAAGTTTAAAATATCCAGTTATGCCGAAGATATGTGCTTTAAAGCAAAATTAAAAAAATTGCGTTTGTCTAATAAGTTTTTCATGCCAATTCAACACAAACAAGAAGTTCTGTCAAGAACTAAACGAGCCTACTTTCCCGTACATCGACATCGGCATTCTAGCATCTAATCAACATTCTCTTGAATATCTGAAACTGAAAATTATGTCAAACATACCTTTATAGCACTTAAAGCTGATTTCTAAAAGCAAAATATACCCCTCTCATCAGATGAAATGGACACGTAAAAAGTAAATAAACGAGTAAATAAAGTTTTGTCGCACCTTTTAAAGAATGTAACTGTTATAGTTCTTCCGTAGAAAAATTTCACAATCGTTTTCAAAAGAAAAAAAGAATAAATAAAATAAAAGTACGAAGAACATCAAAACACATTTGATCAAAGAAAGAAAAAAAAACCTCGTTCGTTAATCAAATGTCTCGAATTTTATTTTTAATCCGTTGCCAGTTGTTAAATATAAATATAGAATAAAATGCTCTAGTGAATGAACAATTTTTGTAATCAAAAAAAAAATATCGTCTGCCAAAAAAAATAAATAAATAAAAATAATAATAATTAATTAAACAAAAAAAATGAATAAATAAACAAAAAATCGTCTGCCCAGTCAGTCTTTTTTTTTCTGAGCCTGCATTTCCGCCATGTTTGCGGAGTCGGAGTCGGAATCAGAGTCCTCACAGAAGATTTTTCAGAAAAGTACTTAACATACATTTTTTATCAAAACCGTTTTCTTACAAAGTTATTTTGAAGGATATTCGCCTTTAAGTTCAGAATTATCAGAATCAACATTCAATTTAAATTTCCCAGTAGGCGCTCATGTTAAAAATTTTTCTGAATGGTTCATCATTGAACGAAAAATGATTCAAATTGAAAAGTGAAGTATGGGAATGAGTCTCTCCGAGATCTTTCGAATAAAAAAAGTTTATTCAATTCAGACGGTTCACTTAAAAGTTATTAGGTGGGGAAAGATTGCTTGAACGGTTCAATGTTGAACGACAAAATGTTCACATTGAAAATTTAAATACGGTAATGAAGTATCCTTGCCGATATCTTTCGAACAAAAAAAAGTTTGTTTAAATCGGACTGTTCACTCAAAAGTTATTAGGGGTGACAGCTTGTTTGAACGGTTCAATGTTGAACGAAAAATTGTTCAAATCGAAAATGTAGATACGGGAATGAAGTATCCTTGAAAAGATCTTTCGAACAAAAAAAAGTTTGTTCAAATCGGACTGTTCATTCAAAAGTTAGTATCGAGGGACCGGTTGTTTGAACGGCTCAAAGTTGAACCAAAAATTGTTCAAATCAAAAAATCAAATATGGGAATGAGCTGTACTCGCCGAGATCTTTCCAACAAAAAAAAGTTCGTCCAAATCGGAATGTTCATTCAAAAGTTATTAGGGGGGGACAGACAGACCGACAGACCGATCGACAGACCGACCGACCGACCGACAGACCGACACACAAATTCCCCATCTCAATACCCTACTTTCAAATTTTTAATTTTTCGATATTCATTTTACCTCTCTATTTTTTTAACTTGGCGATCTTTTTTGGACTTGGCGATATTTTTTTTAACTTGGCGATATTTTTTGGACTTGGCGATATTTTTTAGATGCATTAAGCTACTTTTAATACTTTTTTCGTCTTTCTTTTATTTTTAACGGGAAAGTAGGCTAAAAAGGACTATTTTATCTTTACCTTCTTGGTTTAATATTGTTCTAAGACACTGTGAAAAAACATAAATTTGAGATTATAGCGGTTTTATAGCTTAAAAAATTAAAAAGTGGCGAGTCATTTCCATTATTTTTACTCTGTAATCAGGTTAATCGATAAAACAGCCCTAATAATTGATATTTTCGTGAAAATCAACTGCAGGAGTAAATCAAGATCCCCCAATAATTCTAAAACCTACCATTAAGTAGTTGAATCTGTTTCATATTTCCAACCTGAAAGAGCTTTATTTTTGTGGCACAAATATTCAGTTTAGAAAAGACTGAGAACCATTGCATTTTTATTAGATTACCAGCTGCTTTTAATTCTGTTTTCGTCCCGCATTTTGCAGAGGGCAAATTTCTCGGGAAGGCTTCGTTGCAATAATAGTTTGTTAGTAAGAAAGCCCGATTTACGGAAATGGCTAATGGACGAGTAGCAGGACGGAAATGCCTAACAATGGGCATTAGGGTGGGGCGAAAAATAAAAAGTTTTTCAGATCAACTTCTAATAGTTGCCAAAAGTTGTCTTTGGTGATAGTTAGCTTCTGTGCAAACTTTGAGAAAAATCGGTTAATATCTTCAAAGGCGCTGCGATTGCAAAGTTTTATCATAGCTTTTATCGGGGTTTTATGGTTTAAATATGAAAAACAATGCCGTTAGCTAATCTCATTGCATTTTTTTACTCATAAGATATATTCATGCGTTCAAAGCATATGAAATAACTCACAAAAAATTATTTTATGTGACATATTTATATTTCAAGAATTTAAAAAAAACAAAAACGTGAAAAAAAGTGATTTTTTTTAAATATAAATATATCATATAAAATAATGTTTGTGAGTCATTTCATATGCTTTTAATGCATGAAAACATCTTTTGAGTAAAAAAAACTCAAAGAGACTAGCTAAAGGCATTCTTTTCGATATTTTAACCATAAAATCCATAAGAAAGCTCTATGGTAAACTTTGCGATCGCAGCGCCTTTGAAGATATTAACCGATTTTTCTCAAATTTTGCACAAAAGCTAACTATCACCAAAGACAACTTTTGGCAACTATTAGAAGTTGGATCTGAAAAACTTTTTATTTTTCACCCCATCCTAATGGGCATACATACGTACATCTTACGTGCAAAAATGATTCGCCATTTTTACAAACCGCCATTTGAACTGCCTTCTAAAAAGAATTGTGTACGAAGAGAGAGGTGTAGTGTCCACCTGAGTAGTGTATTGTATGGGGAAAAGTTTAGTTTCTTTTATACGTTTTTATTAGTTTCACATGTGGGTTTGTTAGTACGTATGTATGTAACTCTGAATAGAAGATAAAATTCATTCTTTGCAAATATAAAAGTTATGTATTTTATACTATTTTTGATACTAAAGGCTGAACTATATTACATGTTGATGTATTATAAGTGCATCTAAAATAATATTTTTAGTTTTTTCAAACTAATTTAAAGATTATTTTTCTTTTTGCTTGCTTTGACATTTTTAGACTAAATGAATATTTTTATTATTCAACAGCAACTCGGTATTATGTAGGTTTATACATAAGTGGGGAAAAAATGGAAATTCAAATTGTAAAAAATTAGATCTATTACTATTTTTGCAAGAAAACAACGTTTTTTTTTTTCAAGAAAAATTTTTGTTCATCTTTTAAGCCATTTTTATTTCCGCAAAACTAAAACTCTGAAAAATAAGAAGTAATCACTTTTATATTCAAAGCGTATTCATTCTTTCCTTATTTTTGGTCTTAGAAGTCATTAAGCTGTTACTTTGGGTTAATTAGTTGAAACGTTAATTAAGGCTCCTTCATTAGTGCTATCTAAATTTCTTTCTCTCAAAGAGCCCGTTTTTATTTCTACGTTTACATTCAATAACATTAGTTTTGTCAAAATTTTTTTGTTGAATCTCTGGCTTGAAACAAAACCAAATTGTTAACTTCTTCGTGGTAAGTATGGCAGCTCTGAACGAAGACTCCTTACTGATGCATGTTTTTAACGTGCAGGAATTATACCGAATAATTGTAATTCGGTGAGAGCTGAGTTTTCTTGAGCCGTCTTTGTTTCTCTTTAGCTTTAATTGTGCTTGCAAGAAATTTTTTTTAACATAAGTATACAAAGTTTTATTACAGAGAAATGCAAAAGTAACCGTTTGAAAACGGTTACTTTTGTGGTACAAAAACAATAGTGTTTGGTGTTCTAAAAAAAAGTTAAATTTTTAAAACGATAGCTATTTTAAATAATATTAAAATTCTGATAGTTCTATAATATGAAAAAAAGAAGTTATGGCTTATTTATATTCAACAATTTCTGAAATAAATTTTGAAATTACAGAACACATATGTTCCGTCCTTTAAGATTTAACAAATATTCAATTTTAGCTATAAATTAAATATTAATTATGCATTTTAAATTGTATTTTGCTTACGTCCTGGACTTTCTAGAATTTTATGTTAGTCATACTCGCATGTATCAGCTCTCACGTTATCTTAAAAAGATTACATTTGGATTTGAAACAAAAAAAAACATATGGATCTCATTCATAGTATCAGCACTAAAAAATAAACTTTTTACAAAATAAAACATCTAATTTTATAGTATCAAACTAAAAATTGTTAATTTTACAGTTTTAATTGTTTTCAATTACATTTCCCAACACTTTTTATGTCCTAACAGTGTTGCTACCTAACTCTAGAATATCTAATGGTATATATGAATTAAATATATTTTTTAACCTGTTCCGAAAAAAATACAACTACTTTTTTTTTGTATAAAAACATGGGAAGACGTTCAAAGAGAATAAACAAAAACACTTTTATAACAAATTAGAACATGAAAAATCAACAAAGCAATAGCTAACTAAGGTCCAACGGTAACTTATTTTGAAACATTGATTACAGAATATAAAAGGAAAAAATTGCTTAAAAGTTACAATCTTTGAAGGTAATCGTAGTAACCGAAAAATTTATTTTCAAAGCAGTAAAATGAAGAGCAGAGATGAGAGAGTGCAGTTTAGTCTCAGGTTTTATTTTCCTTGCTAGCGAAAGTAAATAAATTTCTACTTTCATATGTGTCTAGACGAATTTATTTTATCTATTTTCAAAACACTTCCATGAAAATCCTTTTATTAGATAAAAATATAATTTTTGTTCCGCATGGATTATATAGTTTCAACTCATTACAGAGTTTCTTGTTAATGTATATTTAGTTAAAATATTTCAAAGTATTTTATTGAGTGTTTTTGTTACATTAAACTATAAATTTTGATCTCATGTATTGCTTGTTTAACCTTGTGCACAAACAAAGATTCATCTATTGTAACTAGTACAACCTTTTACTTCGAAGTTTTAACTTATTAATAATTATTTTTTGTGTATGGTATTTAGAGTCTTAAAAAATTATTTTGAATCTAAAAAAAGATTGGCAACGTAATTTTCGCTTTCAACATTTTCTGATGACAGTGATTTTATATAATGTCTGCTTTATAAACTTTTGTTTGATGTTGCTTCGAAATTCTAAGCGTTTCAATTAATTTTTACAATAACTTGAGTAAGAATCGGGCATCATCGCCATTTTTTACAGATCTGTTGACTTTTCCAACAATAATTTGAGTCACTATATTGTTTATTTCAACTATACTGTTACATGTTTGTCATTTATTATTATCACTATTTTATTTAATTAATTTATTTGTTTACTTATTTTCTTTTTTAACACTCTTTATAATTGTTTTAAAAATCTGATCCATCACTTTTACATTAAGGAATATTATAAATAATCTGAGATTTTCCTTTTTATTTTTTTAAATTTAGAATCTTTTAGTATACTCTTACAGCAATTTTATGCTCACTTGCAGTTATTATAAGCAAACAAAAGATCTTCATTAAAATACGTTTTTATGTTTTATATACGAAAAAATACTTTCTACGGAAACAAATATGGTATCTATTATAATGCTTCTTTGTGTTTTAAATGCAAACAAACATTTTCAATGAAAACAAATGAATGTATAAAAGGATAAAATAAAACTTTCCAAGTTAGCAGAAGGGTTTTAAAGGCAAATGTTTCAAAACAGAAAAGCTATTCAGTTTTCATTTTAAAGTAAATATTACGCTATTTGAGCAATACTTAAAATGTTTTGCTAGATACAAGTATCTGCTAAGTTATACCAAAATAGAGTATGTACATTGTACAACTCTTCTAACAAAAGATAACGATTAATTTTGGGAATAGAAGAAGAAAAAAGGCAGAAAATTCCAGAATAAAGCTTGAACTCTTTCGGTAAGGTTACTTCATGATGCGATTTTGTCTCTTCGATTCAAAGACGTTGTTTTATACCTACAGTCTGCCCACAATTGCTGTGGAATTGGAAAACGTCCAAATGCAACGAGTCTATCTGAATGAGGGGGGATATTAAAAATTTTATTCGCCTAATTTCTATGTCATCTGCACTGCAAAAAATGAACTGTTGTTTTTACAGTATAATACTGGCAGCCGAGGTTCCACTTTAAGACTGTAAAATGCACAGTAATAAACTAAAACTAGCAATTTTACAGTTTCTTACTGTAAAGTTAGAAATTTTACAGTTTATTTCCGTAAATTTTAGCTGCATTATACTGTAGAAACAATAATATAATACTGGCAGCAGAGTTTCCAGTTACAACTGTAAAATGCACGGTAATAAACTAAATGTAGTAATTTTACATCTTATCATTGTAAAATTGCTATTTTACAATTTAATACTGTAAAATTAGTGATTTCACAATTTATTACTGTAAAATTAGCCATTTTTACAATTTATTACTTTAAAATTAGCTGTCAAAGCAAAAAATTTATACTGTAAAAGCAATTCATTTTTTACAGTGTGCTTAATTTAGAGGCTAACACACATCTGCAAAAGCTGGCATCCCTAAATAAATAATTGCCGCACCCATTTCCGCTTGTAAACCAGATGTTTGCCATTCCATTTGTGGTCAAATATTATAATTCTACGATTCGCTATAAAACGTAAAATTTTCCTTGTCAAATTCAACTCATAAATGCAGGATGTTGCCATTCGGCAACATACCAAATTTAGTCATCTAAAATACTATGAGAACAAATTGGAGATCTGTAGCTGCTAATAACCAAAAAATTACTCACTGAAAATGCGTTTAAATCAATTTAAGACAGGTAAATACTACATCGATCTAAAGGAAAATATGCATAGATTTCTTTTTTCCGCATTCGTAAATGTAGGAAGTTTTCTTTAGTTTAGTGTGATTGAAAATGCCTACGTCTTATAATTCTATGACGAACACAGTTGTACTATTAGTTGAACCGTAAGAAAGTTTGTAATTATTATAAATGTTTTAGGACATTTGATTGTAAATTATTCGTTGGTTTTGCTGTTAAAGGCCAGTGTTGCCAAGTGGTTTTATCTCTAAACACTAAAATTAAACTTTAATTGTGTTAAGTCATTACCCCATGACTTAAATGAGACTTAAAATCAAAGAACGTAGTTAAAAGTGTTTTCAAAAGATCAAGCATTTAAGAGTTAAATTCAATCAGTGCATTTTACTTCGATGAAAACAACTGCTAACTACAAGTATACTCATTTTACCACACATGTTTAAGTAGAAACATTCAAACATTATGTTTAACACCACATATTCTTAGCCATTAGGAATTCGTCAGAAAATATCACCGCAATGATTTCTCTTATGGAGTTATTCTTCCGTTTAAATATGTATTCGATCGCTCAGAAAAAGAAATCATCGTTCCATCTGCATTTGGAATGCAGCTAGTAAGTGGAGTGGGTTTAATCTCTTAATCTCTAATGTTGTCAACCGCCCTCATGAATAATCGATGGGAATTATGTGTTAATTGCTATGATTATGTTTTTATACCCTTTTCTCTTCATTCGGTTAAGAATAATATTTTCCTATTCTGAAGTATGAACTCCAAGATTTTAGACAGCGTCAAGGAAAATACTTAGGCAAGGGTATGTAGTATAACTCTGATAACGAATACAGTGAACTCTCACTTATACACCGCCTCATTTATGCGCCTTTTTCACTTATACGACGATTTTCAATGGTCCCAGCACATTCCATAGCATAATAATGATAATATCATTCGTTTATGCGTCGCTCTAAAGATAAATATTTCACTTATGCGCCGAATTTTTCGTAAAATGTAAAAAAAATAATAATTTAATTTCTTTAAAAAATAAGCATGTTTCTTCACTTTCCTCTTTAACCTTTCGCCTTTATTGCTCAGGGAAGGCCTTTTTTCCGTATGAACTAGAGTTCGGAGAGGGACACATATCTATTATGTATCGTTTTAAAGGGAACACTTTGTGATTAGGTACGCTACAATTTTTGTTTCTCTTTATCATTGTAGTTACGTTACAGTAATTGCCGAACCGTAGTAATATGTCTTTTTTCAAAAGAAACATTCTTATTTATGCTCTCATTAGAACTTATGTTGTGTTTTAGACCTTTAAATAGTCTTGTTCACTTATACGTCTCTCTCACTTATGCGCCTTTTTCTGGTTGTCCCTTGGGCCGGCGCATAAATGAGATATCACTGTACTACATGGGAGGATTTAGATCTTTCAGGGCCATATTTAAGGGATAGATTTAAGGGTTCAAACCCCCTTCGAAAATTTTCAAAACTATTCCAAAAAATTATTGTCATGCCCTTTTTTTCGCTGAAAAAATTATCATTTCTATTTCATTTTAATTTTATCATTTACTTTGAAATTGCATTTGAAAAGTAAAATTATTATTGTTGAATATATATACACATTAAGGGCCATGCTCCACATCAGCGTAAAACGCGACCGAAACTGAAGGCAGAAACCGAAAATCCGGGTACTTTCCATAGGAATACCATTGAATCCATTTTACGCTTCTGCCTATTTTTTCTGCTTTACGTCGATGTGGAGCATGGCCCTAAGTGTTTTTTCTGCAATATTTATCTTTATTGTAGTTATCGCAAACATCACTTCTTGCAGAACAATACACCTTTTTCCTTCAAACTTTGAATACCACTAGCAAAAATGCCATTTTTTTTTAATTGAAAGTACTTAACTGTATTCTAAATACATTTTATAAGTGTCATAAAACAGAAATTTCAAAATCATTACTTCGAGTAAGCGTATATGACTAAACGCATCTATCCTTTTGAGTTATTAAAAGACATGCAGTTTTTTTTTCCAATATTAAAAAGATGCTACTTTTTTGAACATTTTTCATGTTAATGCCTTTTTAGCAGGCCCGTCATTTAGGGGGGTTAGGGGGGTCAATTGCCCCCCCTCCTGGCTTTGAGAAATCAATGTATTTACATATAAGTGGGCGTGGTTTTTGCTTTTTTCAGATGAAATTGCATTGTGTTTACACCCTTCCCCCCCCCTGGAAAAACTTGAAATGACGTCCCTGCTTTTTAGCGTCTATTGTAACAAAAACCAATAGAATATAGATTATGTTGTCACATTTTATTGATCATGTAGATTTAACGAGAAATGTGTATAGAAAACTCTCCCCGAAACTACAGTCTGGTTAGGGCCCTGAGATCTTTCTGTCAGCTGCTCCTTTTTAGAAATGGAGCGTAGTTCCATACTCCATTTCAGAGATAACTAGAAAGTAGAGTCAATATCACTCAATTTTTAGAACATAAATTTATTTAATAGGTTTTACTCAAAAATAATAAATTACATCACGGTAATTTTTTTAACTAATTTCATGATTTTTTAAGGTGTGAAATCAATTTTGACACGCCCATTTAAGAAAGCTTAGTAACGTACCGCTTCATATGACAATACTTTATGCACGAAATGTGAAAGTATTTGGTTAGATCATTTTGTTGAATTTGTTCCTTTGTAACGAAAAAAAATGTTGTTGTAAGATCTGTATCTAACTGAAAAAAGGAAATAATGACTAAATATTTCCCTCTTTTATAAAAAAGTAGAAATCTGAAGCACAATTAGGTGCTAGAAATTTTATTCCAGAAGCTTATATACACGCATTTTGAAAGCTTTGAAGAAAACATTATTTTGCCAGAAGTTGTTCTTATAAATCATCCATCATTAAAATCGGTTCCTTCTGCAGACAATTCAAAGCTATTTTACATTTCAGATTTTCAAATGCTTACAGAATAGTATGTAGCCGGAGGGGAAAAGCAAATTGACGCATTTTGTTTGAAATGAGATGTAGTCACCTTAAAAGAAGCAGATAAATCGTCTAAGAAAAATTATGCTTTTTTGAAAGAACGCGAGTATAGCTGAATAACACTTGGATAGGCAGTATCTTCAGAATAAAATAAACATTGAGATAAATGAGAATAAAAATAACTCTGCTCATTTCGTACGAATTATGAATGTGCAACTGATTGAGGAATATCAAGAGTTTTTGCTGAAAGATGAATGAATATAGAACTACACTTCAAAAAACGAACTGTTGTTTTTACGGTATAATACTGGCAGCCAAAGTTCCCATTTAAAACTAAAATGCACAGTAATAAACTGTAAGACTAGCAATTTAACAGTTTCTTACTGTGAATTTAGAAATTTTAATTTATTGCCGTAAAATTTAGTTGTATTACAGTCGAACCCGCTTATAACGAGCACGAAGGGACCGTAACATGTTGCTTGTTAAATCCGAGTGCTCATAATAAACGGGTCCTTACGGCCGGTGTGCAACCAGAAGGTGTGAGGGCTTGGGAGGTCAAATAATTGAGTTTACTGAAATTTAATTAATACTTACTTTAATTACATCAATTAATTTAATTAAATACTGTTCTTTACTTAATGATTTCTCTGTAAACAATCAGCCCCACCTATACTGGATTTGTGAACTCTCCCTATTGACACTGGAATGCTGGCGGAATTTTTCATACAAAAGTAGTGAACCGCAGGGAGGGGGGGGGGAAATGATAAGACAGGAATAAGACTAGAAAAATGAGAAAAAAAGACTGCGAGACAGAAAAAAAATTACTCGTTAAAACCGGGTCTTGCTCGTTAAAAACGAATTTTGTTCCATAGACTTAATATTGATCCAACCAAATATTATCGCTTTCCTCGTTAAATCCGAGTTCTCGTTATATCCGAGCTCGTTATAAACGAGTTCGACTGTATAATGTAAAAACAACAGTATGATACTGGCAGCAGAGGTTGTAGTTTAAAACCGTTAAATGAATAGTAATGAACTGTAAAGTTAGCGATTTTACAGTTCAGTACTATAAAATTAGCAATTTTACAGTTTATTACTGTAAAATCAGCATTTTTTACAGTTTATTACAATAAATTAGCTGTATTTTACTCTAAAAACAACATTCAATTTTTACAATGTAGCACCCTCTTGAAGCATGTACACTAAAAAAAATGTGCAATGTTATCATTGTTAAAGGGTATAACGTTACACAACTTCTGGAGTAAGCTGTTCGGATTTTAAGAAAACTAACTGTTGGAGGAAAGCTTCACGAAGCCTGTGTAAAATTCCACTAAGCGTCAAACTGATTGAGGTATTATTCAAAAAGCATGCGTACATCCGCGTAGAGCTTTTAAAGTCCAATAAACGTAATTAGAATGTGCCTTAACCGGCCCAGTGGTCGAACGCCCTTGCTTTGAGGGCTCTCTGTACGCAGTAAGTTCGGGGTTCGATCCGATTGTGCGTAATTAAAATAAGTTACGAATTTGTGAACGTTAAACATTAAATTCACGAATAATTGGAAGTTTTCTTCCAGTCTGGTGAATGCTCTTTTTTCTTCCTGTTTCTTTTGACAAAGAATTCTTGTGTAACCTTACACGGATATTGGTAAAACGTTAAGCCATGATTACATTACCATGGTGTAACCTTCCGCAAGCGATGTGTTAATTTACGCCAGATATATCGGTTAAGTTACTCTATGGCAGTGGAGGCAACACTGCTGCCACGGTATTTATGGAGTCAAGTTACACAAAAATTTTTAGTGTATGAACATTACATTGCTCAAACGTTTACAACGATGCATCAAATGATTAATGCGTATCCCCATACCTATATTTCTTCTGTCAAAGTTATTTATTTTCTATTTTCTTTCCTTTTGTTTTTACTTTGTATATCAAAATAAATTTATTTTTTCTTTTATATATTTATTTTCCCCCAATAACATTCAGTTCAGTAAAACGAAATGAATTATGTTACAAAATAATCTATAAATGCGTTTTTAAACTAAAAGAGCTGAGGAAAAGAAAATTATTACTTCACAATAAACCTTCTATAAGAACTGCCTTCAGAATAAAATAAAATGTCGCATAAATGATAGTAAAAATAACTCTGCTCATTTCATATGAATTATGCATGCTAAAATGATTGAGGAATATCGAAAATTTTCGATAAAAATTATTGAACAAGTACATCTTTAGTGATATCTTGAACCATGTATGAATAACATTGCATTAACGAAGCATCGAATGGTTACTGCGTATCGCCATTTTTATGTCTATACTTCAAGACCCGACTGATGTTAGTCCAAAAATTGCTGTTTTCAGCTTATTACTGCATTGGGTACAAAATCTTAGCATTGAATCATAACAACGTAATTCTATATTTTGAGGGGGAAAAAATACTTAATAATTATTACCAGTTTTAAGCTTAAATGATTCTAATCCCAGATTTGTGAATTTCATTTTGGGGTTTTTTTTTTTTTTTTTTCAAAAGATGTTAGTCCTAAGTGACAAAAACAAAAGATACCCCCACTTTCAATTATTTTACCCTATTCTTCCTCTTACAGTTTAATCTGATTCAAAATTAAATTAACTTTCCTGAACATCATAGGAAAAATTTACTTGTGTGTTTTTGAATTACAGTAATCTCTCGATTATCCGCGAGAGGATTATCCTTAAGCAGATTATCCGCGAGGGTCTTGGGAACGAAACAAACACTATTAACAGATTTTTTCGAAAAAGCACGAATTTATATAAATTTTGTTTTCTTAACATTTCTTATCCAAGAGTGCGGTGTACTTCATCCAATAAATTATTTTACTTGGGCATTGTCGTAAGTACCATTTCTTTATAGATTTTATACGCTTGAGAACCTCAAATACAAATGTTTTTTTATGTTACACCTATCGTCACTGTTTGTACATATCACGTTTTAAGTGTATTGCAATTATTTTTAAGCAAAAGACATTTTTTACCTTCTTACCCTTCTCTTTATACTCGTGTCACCCAATACCGTGGATAATAGGGAGTGTACTGCATCTGATTTATGCATTAGTAATCCCAAGGAATATTGCTGTAGTGAATGATGAGAATCAACTAACTTCTATAATTATTTTGAGTATGTTTCCATAATCCGTCAGTTACCGGTTCCAATTTGAAGTAAGTATGTATAGATTTCTGTTACGGACACTGAACAATGTTCCTCGTAATATACTTAAGGAAACTTTTTTGAGCCATAAATTTCAATTTTGAACAGATATGCTGCTTATTTCCCCGCAATATTCATATCTATATCCTACGTGCTCACATTCGGAAAAATTCTTCTTTTTTCTTGAACATATCTCGAGCACACTCAAGGCCATATTAAAGGGTTCAAACCAGCTCCGATTTTTTTCAAAAGTATTCCAAAAAAGACTTTTCGTGCATTTTTTCTGCTGAAAAAATTATTATATAACTATTTTAATTTTTCATTTTTGATTTGTTTATTAACTTTTTTTTCATTTCATTTGAAAAATAAAATTATTATTATTGAGTAATTTTACAAATTGAGTGTTTTATCTGCAGTAATCTTTTTTACTGTAGTTATTGCAAACATCATTTC
>JAXGGA010012925.1:0-37050 GCA_038373865.1 Uloborus plumipes | reverse complement strand
AATTCAATGTAGCAAGCTAATCATGCCAGTGATACTACCTATATTTTTTAAAAAATATATCAGATTGAATGCAATTGGTTATTTTATTTCCAACAGGCTTGTAACAGAGTGGACAATTCGAAACATAATAGTGTTTTTTTGGGAAATTTTTTTTTCATTTGCGTAATAATCTGCAGAAATGGTGTCAAAAGCACCTTTTGTGCAGTGCAGTGTAATATATTTTGTTGTTACATTTCAGTTTAATTTTAAATCACATTTAAAATTCTAGCAATTTGAAGCTGGGACACGTCATTTTCTCCTTCTTCTCACAAAGATTTTTTTTGTGTCCTTTCTAAATGGATTATACCTAATGAATTGATACTTGATGGATGAATTAAATGGAGAACCTATAAAAATGCATTTAATTGGTGTTATAGTTATTAAAATTGATTAAAAAAAATTCTAAAGTCTTGGACATGATTTGTACCATTTTTGCTGGAATGACCCATATGTATTGAAATCGAGGGTTCTGGGGGATATTCTGTACTCTCTGCGTGTACGTAAACAATAACTTTTTTATTCCCAATAAATGTGATTTCGTTTTGAATAAAACTGTTGTTTCTCTATTTTTTACGTTTTAGCAAACTAGCATGTGAAAAACCTTGTCATGAACTCACGGACCCCACGGGTCCACAGACCTCCCTTTGGGAAACACCGCATCAGAAAATAAAATTGCTCATTTTACCCCAACTTCATTTGGTTACTAAGCAATTATTGATTGCTTAACTAACACTAGTAAAATCTACAGATATTTAGTAAAAATATATCTATATTTATATTCATACAGTGGCGGATCCAGAAAAAAAATCGACAGGGGGAGGGGACAAGATCATGTTTTTTCAGAATTTATGTATTAACGTAATACGAGTAAAAATGTAAAAAAGAAGAAAAAAAAAGTAATATATGGGAAAATAAAGAGGTACACAGAGCAAAGAAAGAGCAATTTAAAGGACTTAAATTGTTATTGTAATATTCGAACTTGATTCTTTACAAATCAAGTTGTTCTTCGTTAGGATCTCGTTTCATGTGTTTGTGCATATGCAACAGATTGAAACCATTCAGTTTCTCTTGCCAACAGGAGGACTTTAAAATTACCTTTAGGGGAGAGCGGGGCTAAAAGTTCCGCGGGTAAGTTGTTCCCTTTGAAATAACTCAGCTAAGAAAAAAGATACATGTATTTTGTAAATACGTCGTGAAATAGAATGTTATAGCCCACAAATGGCGGCCATTTTAGCCAGCCCAGTGGCGTCCGGTGTATCAAAAGCCGAGCACGTGCATTACTGATTTACGAAAGTAAATATTTTTGTTTTTGATGTTTTTGGTCTTTCGCCCTAAATTGAATAGTTAATGTTTAGCTTTTTGGTTTTTTTACATGAAGATAGATTGTGCACCCTTATATCCTACACTGAAACTATTTATGTTTCGTTATCTAACCTATAATTTAATGTTTTAAAGACATGTGCTTTTGGGGCTAGTTGTTCCCTTTTTTGGGGGCAAGTTGTTCCGCGGAACAACTTGCCCCAGAAAAATTAGCAACTATCCCGAAGGAACGTCTTGCCTTGTTCATCTGAACCAGTGATGCAGTGACTTAATACACATATAAATAAATATTATATGCTACTGTGAAGATAGAAAGTGAGATTTCATCAAACATAAATCCAGAAATATTCAGTCTATCCGATAGATATATATTAGATATAAAATTTTCGAAAAGCGAACCATGTAAGCTATCGAAATATGTTTCATACTTTGATATAAAAGTCATAATTTCGGAGAATCGTAGTAGAAGTTCTAGATAGCTCCCTGTTATAGCTGAAGACTGAACCAATTATTTTAGCTTATTAGCTGTTGAAGCTGTTAGTTATTATACGTAATTTTCATTTGTTGCACTGTATTAACTGTACTTTACCATATTAATGTGTTATAATTTACTATTTACTAGATGCGTTGCCCGGCTTTGCACGGTCTACCTTGAGAATAAAACTTTTGTCAAGCAACGCGTGTCTATAAGTCCCGATTGCATTATTAAAGTCGATATTTTCCCGGCATCTAGTGCGAAAAAGAAATCAATCGCCAAAAAAAGTTTTAAATCCCGTCGTAACAGGAAAAGCCTCAAAGCAAAGGTCTCATCAGAAAGATCGAAGAAAATACGTCCTAAAGGAAATTTTCTCGCGCAGCTTTGGAAATTACTAACCGCTTCACCCGGCAAAAAGATACAGGCGTTTTTAAGTTAGTAAAAATCGATTTCAAATTGGATTTACAGAAATCGTCTGTTCTAATTAGCGTGAAAAAAATGAATGGTAAAAAAAAAGTTGAATAAAAATGGGTTGCCATTTTTTTTCTTGAGCGTAAACTAATTTTCTAAATATGGCCGATTTTAACAGCATTCAGTGGATTTTTCGCAAAATATCGCCAATAGCGCAAAAATTGAATCGAAATTCAAGAAATCATTTTCTTCGGCAAATTTGTCGCCAACTTGGCGAGCTGTCACCAAGTTGGCGTCAAACACTTGGCGGCCAAAAGCTTGGCGATATATCGTCAAGTGATTGCGCCAATTCATATCACTTTTGTCTACATTAAAATTAACACTGATTTACCCCAAAAAAGGGGTAAAACACCCGATTGGGAACATTCGAATGCAACCACAAGGGGAGGTACACAACTAGACCTCCCTCAAAGCCAACATATCAAATTAGAATCTTCTACGGTATACAGTTTTTGAGTTACGCGACATACCTACATACGCACATGCATAACATGCGTACATACAGTCATACAGCCGTACATAAAGTCATACTAATATCAACCACTGTTTTTTTAATACAAATTATGTTTTTAAGGAGTTATTCATCTCGCAACGTGGTTAAATTCGAAATCAGCATCGTTATTCATCGTCTTGTTAATATCGGAATAATTTGCCCCAACCACGGAACAACTTGCCCCAAGACGGGGTTAGTTGTTCCTTTTCGGCTTTACTTGCTATAAAATTAATTATTAAAAAACCTTACAAAATACAACTCAAAAAACAGTCTGTATATCAAAGGGACATATAATACTAAGTTTTAACCTCGGAATATTAATTCTAGAACAAAGTTTTCAAAACGAATTTTGAGCTTGATCAAAAAACGGAACTTTTAGCCCCGCTCTCCCCTACTTGTGTACTGAGCCAAATCGAAAAAAAATGGAGGGAGGAAGTAACTAATTGTTTAATTAGTTACTTCCTCATATCGCGCATTTGTTACCTGCTATTTTATTATTTTGCAGAAAAAACAATTGATAAGTTCATACCATTTAAAAGCTAGCCTTTGCTTACTAGGCTTAAAATTGATGATAGTTTTCTCAATTAGAGTCCTTCTCTGTGGGCGAATAACAAATAATTCTTGAAGGATAAAGGATGGTCTCAGTGTTTAGATCAGTAAATGATACAGCTGAAAGAGCTGTAAAAATGATGCAGGACTGTCAATGTTTGCTAACAGTTGATGAGGAGCAAAACAATTTTTGTTGTGTTGCATCCAAGAGCACCGAAATATATACTCTGACTGCAATAAACAAACATTAAAACGATAGTATGTTTAGTAATGTTTATTGTACTGCAATATTGTAGTAAATATATGTTGTTAATAAATCGTTTTCAGTTTTTTTTAATTTCTTTTTTAAATTTATTTATTTTAACTATTTATTTATTTTAAATTACAAATACATTTAAAGAAAATATCAAGTTCCAAAATCACTAAAGAACATACTTTCAGATGAATAATAATAAAAAAAAATGTAGTATTTAAAATGGAAAAATTTAATTTAAAACTTGAAAAACCTGAATTTTTGAGTAATTTCCGGGAGAAAAAAAATATAAAATGAGAGAAAAAACTTATATTTAGCTGTAATTATATACTTTATGCTTCATATTTTTCATCTTGATCATTTCTTAAAATTTATCTTTCGTTGTTTACAAAATACATAGAAAAAAAGTTATTTTTTGAAGAAAATCGGGAATTTTAAGCCTCGTTTGGAGTACCTAAATATTTTTTAATTTGGATAAATGATTTTTTGGGGCATGTTGGGATCTAGAGGAAAAGTTTTATCAACATGAAATTTTGAATTTCCGAAAAATAATTTTTTCGATTGGGACTAGTGAAAAAGGGCTAGAACGCACTTTCGGACGCAAGTCGGCACGGGTTACCGTTTTTCAATTTCATGAAACTTTTTTTACAATTGTTTTGATGTAAAAGGAAAAAAATAAGAGGATATGCGTTACGAAATTCCGACTTTCGGTTTTTTTGGGACACCCTAATGCACATGTATCATAACTTGTGATTGCGAAGAACATAATTTGAATTCAAGATGTTAAAATTTAAATTCGTTTCACTTTTTTTGAATCTTTCTTATTTATTTTTATTTTTTATTTGTAAAAAACCGACTACCTAAGTTTCCATGATCATGTGACGAAAAAAATATGCTCTCTTAGATCATCTAAAAATCTAAAACAGAAAAGAAACTTTAACTCAGGCCCGTCATTTGGGGGGGGGGCAGGAAGGCCCCCCCTGGCATTGAGAAATCAATGTATTTACATATAAGTGGGCGTGGTTTTATATGTTTTCCGATGAAATTGCATTGTGTCAGGACCCTTTGCCCCTCCCCCCCGAAAAAAACTTGAAATGACGGCTCTGCTTTAACTGAACACGTTAGTTCAGTCCTAAAATTGCTGGATTGAAAATGCAACTAACCCTTTTGAAAATTAATGTATTTATGTCATGATTAATAATAAATTTTTCATTTTTAGAGAAAAAAAAAAACGTGACACCAATTTATGTTCATGGAAAATTGCTTTTGGCAGTTTATTCGAAGCATTGGTTGTTTTGTATAGTATAATTCTCATTCTCTGAATTTTAAAATTAAGCACAAAACTACTTCTGTGCATGATAAGTAATGGGTTTTCTTTTCAAACTGGACGCTCATAATTTCTTCATTTCATTTTTTAAATTTTATTCTTACTACCTAAAGGATTACTAATCAATTTTATTTTAATCATAAATTAGTTTCATCAATTATTATTTTTAAAAATTTTAAAATTCACAAGCTAAAACAAACATGGTTCTGTTCAAGAATTCCTTTGTCATTTTATTTAATCCTTTTTTTTTTTTTTTTTTTTTTTGCTAGTATCCGAATTCACAGCTGAATGCCCAACTAAATCATAGATGGCGCCACGTAACGCATATTTTTATTCCAATTTTAACACTTCATTTATTGATTGCAGGATGATTCCATGTAAAATAAGTTAAAAAATGAAAGCAAAGTACGCCAAAAGTACGCAAAGTACGCCAAAGTACGCGTACAAAAAACGCCAAATTATTTTCCTTCTGAACTCCTTTGCACGTACCTGACATGTTGGATCCATTATCATAGGATTGTCCTCTACAGTCCTTGATGTCCAGGACCCTGTAAATTGAATGTAAATAAAAAGTGCATGAAAGTATTTCATAAAATGACGCATTGTATTTTAATAACTTGTCAACAGTGCCGTATTTACTTATGGGCTTAATGAGTAGGTAGAGCCCAGGGCGGCACGATTGGGGGGCGGCACTTTTCCCATGCAAAGTGAAGACTTTTTATTATTATTATTATTATTTACTTATTATTTTTGTATACAGCAGGGCGGATCGGCCGTGAGAATTATATCAATTAATTGAATTAAATATTGTTCTTTATTTAATAAAACTGGAATGATAGTGGAATTTTTCATACAATACCGGAAAAAAAAGTTAATAATTCGCAATATAAGTCAACTGCTGAAGACAAAATTGAGAAAATTCCCTTTCAACGTGATATATGTCGCAATAACTGATTAATACTGCTGTTTTCATCATCACTGCAAATGTATTCACATTTTTTAAGGATATTTTAGGTTCCATTAATAAAACATCGGCATTGAAAAAACTTCGATGTTAGAGAAAAAAATCAACACCATAACATCGATGGTAAAAACATCAATGTTTTAACATGTTCAATATTTTAACAATGTTTCGAAAACATCGCTGCATCTGTTGGACTAGCACAGATTGTTTTAATATTATTGTTATTTCGTTAGTCGTTTACTTTATTCCAATTGCAAGTTGTTGATAAGGTCTAGTAACATTTTTTTTTTTCATTTAAATCTTTAAACAAGTTTTTAAAATTTTTAAAACTATTTTTGAAGCAAATATGTGAAGATTATTCATTTCAAAAATTGTTTTAAATTTCGAAAGAAAGTTCTTAATGTAATGAAGTACTAAAATGTTGATTTATAATAATGTAGGAGCAGATTGGTAGTAGTAAAAGTTGAGATTCGCAAAAGACGAATTGGTAAAATCCTACTTTAGGGTCCGGATCAAGTGTTTATACTTAATGTTTATTAATTATATTTTTACTAACACAATTTCAAATTTATAAGTGCGCCAGAGGCATTTCTGTGAAACAAAAAGTAGAACCTTGTGTTGTTGTTGGTGTTGTCTTGTGCCAGTCAAGCTGGCAATTTGGGGTGCGCTGCTTCACTTTTCCAACTGTACCGTCATTTGGTGTGAAGTCCGACTTTCGCAGTTCACACACATGCCACAGGATCCCGTTTTGGGTGGGCGTCCATTCACAGTACAACAACACATTCACACAAAGAAAGGACAAGAGAGAGAAAGTACATCCATGCCCAAGCCGGAACTCGAACCCGGGGCCACGCCATCCGGGTCGGACTTCTTTGACCACTATTCAAGGTGGCCGACACTGGAACGTTGTTTGTGATTTTTTTTTCACTTCGTGTTCACCTAAGAATATGAACTTGTACCCGAATGTACTCTAATGAACTGTACCCGATAGATCTACAACAATGAGAAACTCTTTGTTATTATTATTTTATTTTATTTATTCATTGACTTACTTATTTATTTATTTATTATTTATTATTTATTTTATTTATTTATTATTTATTTACTTATTTATTTATTTGTTTGTTTATTTATTTATTTGTTTTTGTTTATTTAGTTATTTATTTTTATTTATTTATTTATATATTTATTTATTTGTCTGCCGAATAGCAATTTTCTGTTTTGTAAAATTTGTCTCAATCTCTTTGTGTCTTTGCGTATACTGTTCACAATAAAAAAAATAATAATTCTGAATTCTAACAGTATGTTTATAAAGACATGAATATTGGCCGAAACTTTGTAGCAAACCATTAATTCATCCCAGCTCGTGACCAGCCGACGTAAATAATGCGAGCTCTTAAACAGCTTTTAAAATCAATTCATTTATTTAATGTCTGCTTGGTAGAACAAACTGTTTAAAATAATAGATTTTTAACCCTTTCTTCTTCAAACAAAATAAGAGTATTTTTTATTATCTTAGTATCTGGCGCAGTAGAGTCACAACAAAAGGCTCCGACTATGTCCAAAAGTTTAGAAAATAAGTTGCAAATACAGGGTGTCTTGAAATAACCTGTTTCCGAAATTAATAACAGGAGAACCGTAAATGATATCGCAGAAATTTCAGTCACTTGCATGAAATATAGTGCAAAAAGTAGTTCCCAAATTTTACTCCACCTCCAACTTTCCCTATGGAGATTAATTTATGTCGTTCGGAAACCTGAATGTAGCCCTTGAGAGCTTGTGGTTAGCATAATAGACTCTCTTTCTAGAATCTTGCTTTCGTGGAAAGAACTTCTGGATAAACAAACCACAAAGGTTGAAAATAAAACAGAAGCTTTTACATTTTCTTCAGTGTGTCTTAAGAGATGTAGTTCGTGCTGTTACTGCTAGAAAGTCCTTCAGAGCCGTTAAAAGAGTACCTACTAGTTTACACTTTCAAGCACAAGTCGGCACAGTTTGTAATTTCTGAAATTACAATAAACATTTTCGACAATCATATTGCTATTAAACAAACATTTATTCAAATTTTTTAAAGAAATTAGGTTCCTAGCACGAGGCATGAAATTTATATATTTCTCTAAATATTAGATTTTTTCTATTTATTTATTGAATCATTTGTGAATTTTAAATTGCAGATACACTTAAAGAAAATATCAAGTCCCAAAATCACTGAAGAACAAACTTTCAAAACAGCATTTGCAGATAAATAATAAAAAAAATGTAATAGGAGAATGTGTGGCAAAGTGAAATAGCATGGCAAAGTGAAATGGTGAAATATTTTCCCAGCTTGCAGTGTAACCTATCTAACAATATTTTAACTAAGTTCACAGTTAGTTTATTCCTGTCAAAAAATAAGTAGCTACAAAGATCAACGAAAAAATTATACAAATCATTTTGAAAATTTGATACCTTTATTGTAATATTCGAGGTTTTTCAAAAATATTTCTTGTTATTATAAAAGAATAAGATTTTTGTAATTATCATCCAAACTATTAATTGAGAACTACTGATATCCAGTGCAGTCCTTATTTAGTTAAAATTAGGCATTTTTTTATTTGTACTGTTTAATGTAATTTGTCAAGTGCACGCGGGGCAAAGTGGATGGGGCAAAGTGAAATAGTTCATTTCGTTTACTTATTCACTCATTTATTAAATCACTCACGTATTTCTTCATTTATTAATTCATTTACATTCTTTTACTTAATTATTTACTCTTTCATTAACTCATTTTCTTAGTCGTTCTCTATTTTATTCATTCATTTTTTTTTCATTTACTTGCATATTCGTTTATTTTTCGTTTATTATTATTTTTTCGTTTATTTACGCATTCATTTGATGAAAATTACTGCTAATCGTCGAATTGAAAAATTTTCATGTCAAAAATATTTTATTTTTCACTTTGTCCCATGTTTTTTTGAAGTGAAAAATTTTCACATTTTTTAAAAGTTCAAAATAACTGCCAAAGATGAAAAATAATATTTCAACGAAAGTATTATCAAAAAAACATTATTCCTTCTTTATGTACAAAAATTTTTAGAACAAAATTCTCATTTGTTCCTTTTGAAGTAGGCAAGTAAACCTAACTATTTCACTTTTCCCCACATGAAAAATGATCAAATAAGCTTTGTGCAGAAATATAATTGAAATTAAAAACCAACGTAAATAAAGCACAAATTAGGTAGAAAGCACAGCATGTACTGCGTACATGCTGTACTTTCTACCCAATTTGTGCTCTATTTACGTTGGTTTTTAACTTCATTTGTAAAAAAAAAATGTGGTATTTAAAGTGGAAAAGTTAAACTTAAAACTTGAAAAAACCTTAACTTTGACTAATTTAAGGGAGAAATAAATATAAAATGAGAGAAAAAACTTATATGTAGCTCTAATTATATACTTTATGCTTCATATTTTTAATCTTGATAATTTCTTAAAATTTATCTTTCGTTGTTTACAAAATACATAGAAAAAAAGCTATTTTTTGAAGAAAATTATGAATTTTAAACCTCGTTTGGGGTACCTAAATATTTTTTAATTTGGATAAATGATTTTTTGTTACATGGTGGGATCTAGGGGAAGCGTTTTATCCACATGAAATTTTGAATTTCCGAAAAAAAAATTTTTCGATTGGGCCTAGTGAAAAAGGGCTAGTTCGCACTTTCGGACGCAAGTCGGCACGGGTTACCGTTGTTCAAATTGCATGAAACTTTTTTTACAATTGTTTTGATGTAAAAGGAAAAAAATAAGAGGGTATGCGTAACAAAATTCCGACTTTCGGTTTTTTTGGGACACCCTAATGTCATGTTTGTGTGTTTGTGCGTGTTTGCGTGTGTGCGCGCGCGTTGTTGTGTGTGTGTGCGTGTGCGTGTTGTGGTTTGTTTGTGTGTGCGTGTTGTGGTGTGTGTGTGTGGTGTGCGCGTTGGCGCGCACGCGCGAGCGAGTGTTGGACTTTGTGTGAAGGCTTGTATGTGTGTTGGTGTGTGTGTAATAGTTAGTATGTCTGGGCATGTATGTGCTGGTGTGTGTGTAATAGTTAGTATGTCTGGGCATGTATGTGCTGGTGTGTGTATGTGTGTGCAGGACCTGGGTGCCACCAACTAGGAGGGGCAGAGTTCGAGGACCTGCACCACCTGAAGGAGCAGGGGCCGGTGGGCTTCCGCGGAAGTGGAGTACCGGGCACCCACACGGTGGTAAACTCCGGAACCATTCTGAAATAAGAAGCCACACGGCAACTGAAATCGAAAATGGAAATATATAGTAATTCGTCATTACTACAAAAATTTATTTAAAAAAAATAAATAAAAATAAATAAACAATGAAAGAAAAAGAAAAGAGAAAGAAAGTAAAGCATTTTCTTTTTCTTTTTTTTTTTAAAACTCAAGACAATTTTCTTTTGATTTGCATCAATTTTTTGAATAATTTTTTCAAAAAAAAAAAAAAAAAAAAAAAAAAAAAAACCTATATTTGGTCACAGTTGCGTTAAATGCAAACAAGCTTCTTTACTGCACACTCCACCTTCTAGCATGAGGCCTTCGAAGAATCATGCAGCTTTCATTATATTCAATAGGGGGGTGGCCGGACTGGAAACAGACTGTGTTTTACACTATGATGGTGATATTTATTCGAAATCAATAGTAAGAGAAGCAATGCATTGCAAAGACTCCAAAATAAATAAATAAAAAGAAAATAAATTTTAATTTTGATATCGGGGATCAGAAAAAAGAGTAGAAATGCTTTGTGGTGGGAATATGTGCTAATTACACTACTCTACACGAAAATTGTATTCCGCTCATGAAAAGTTATTTCCGAAGCATATTGCCCCGCTAATCACGAAAATAACCATAAAAAATTAATTAGCTCTTGTTTTCAAGATACAGAGCCAATAAGGTTGTGAAATCTCACTAATCTTCAATTTTCTTCGGCAGAAACAAGAGCCTCCCACAGATCTAACCGCCTCTGAACTTTGATCCCTGGTTGCGGCAGAAAATCTCACTACATAAAACATCCCGAGACTTCAAGAAATTTAAATTCCGGGGCGAGAAACGCAGAAAATGAGTCGATAGTTGCTTCTCTCATTGCTGCTTCGCCCCATGCACCTTCTGTCGTTTATAGTGAAGAAGTTGGTGAACAAAAATGATTTCCATTACTAAGGTAATGGAATCATTTAATAATGATTCCATTACCTTATACCGCTGTTCCATTACCATCATAAGGTAATGGAACAGCGGTAGGCGAACCGTCGATCAATGATCGACCAGTCGATCTCGAGCCCATTTTGAGTTAATCGCAACAAAATTTGAGCTTTGCTTTCGTGTTAGATTATGATAAAAAAAAAATTGTTTTCTGAAACTAAATCAGGTTTAAAGTTCAAATAAAAATTATCTAAAATTCTTCCAAGCTTTTTATGGTCACTGGAATTTTTATAATCAGTATTTTGTGTCTAAAAATATTTGATGTGAGTTAACATAACATTAATTTAGCAATTTAAAGCAACATTTAACAAGTATTAAAGTATTTTTCGAAATGTCCCAACTAAATCATGTATGCAATATATCCGCCCAAGTCTATAATGCATGGATTGTTGACCCCCCCCCCTTCCAGTCGACCTCGTGTACATATTAAACTTGGAAAGTAGATCTTCAGTCAATTTGATTGCCGAAAGCTGCCTTAGAAAATAATTCCCAATATATATTGCAACAAAGGCGTAGGAGAAAATTTTTAACGATCCTTAAAATACGCAGAATTATGAAGATCACTGTTTTGGATAAAACATTTGGAGTGTAAGAGAAAAGTACCTTCGGGGCCTTTAACGGTGTTTTATAAGTATTTTTAAGTAGCATAGAAGACGAGATCCAATCGCAGTTGGTCAGATGAGTCCTACAGAATTTCTGTGACCATTTATGCAATATTGTCTCTGAAATACCATTTTTTGCCTAAAAACTTGATCTGTGGACGATGAGCATGAGTAAAGGTTTTTCTAAGCTATCTCTGCAATCTAACGCATATGTTAGAGTAACTGAGCTGAGTTAATGTTTGCCAAATATTGCTGTACTAGCCGGATACCCGGCCCTGCCCGGGTTTCGGCCGGGTATGGTATTTTAGTCACACTCGTTCATGAATTTTTCAACATTAAATTGCATATCTATACACACAATGGCTACTTCTGTAAACAATGGCAATTTTTTCTGACTGGACAAACTAAAAAACTGTATTACACGCCTTAAATACAAATGCAAGCTACAAATAATGTTTAGGTAAATCGGAAATGTTATAAGCTTGGTACAGGGTGCGGCGGAGAAACTTGCAGACTTGAAAAGTCAACTAAGGGAAAAGTACATCATGTATCAGTTTACTACTTTTTATAAGATATGGTACCCATTCTGAATTTTTATATTAGTTAGATTTAAAAACTACATCGGGAAGAATGACGGCCCCTGTTAATGATGCACTCATGTACCCTAGATTTGTTGCACTCTTTCGAGCATATCGACTGATGGGATGTTGGTGATAGCAAGCCGGATGTTGTTCTCCAGGCGTTGCAGGGTCCGGGGCTTGTCGTTGTAAACGATCGATTTGAGATACCCCCATAAAAAATAGTCACAGAGTGTCAAATCGGAAGAGCGGGCCGGCCACGGTACGTCACCTTTCAAGGAGACGTTATCACTCAACTGGTGAACCACAGCAAGTTTGTAGGGATGAAACTGGAGTTCGTTGTGAAGAATTCGTCTCAGTGTCCAATCAAAAATCCCCAAAGCAGCAGCGTGTTTACGCGCCGAACGCCTGGGAGAGCGCAAAAACGACTCCCTCACTTTTTCGACGTTTTCTAGGGTTCTGGAAATCCGTTAACCTCCTGGGCCTCTGTTTGCCACACTCTCACTTTCCCTGAATATTTTCACCCACAAAAGAGTCGATTCCCAGCCAGGAGTGAGAACAACGGGCTGAATTTTGAACCGAGTTCGGAAGGCACGTTGAGTGGCGACCCACGAAAGATTATTTGAAAAGTAGGATTCGGCGGAAAACGCTCGTTGCTCCTTTGTCCAACGCATGGTGACAACTAAACTATGAGATAACAAAACTTCAGGGCCCTCTCTTTAAAATGAGACTCTTCCGTCTTCCCACTCCTTTCTGACCACTCCTTGCTAATTAGCATCCAATTAAAATCAGCAAGTTTCTCTGTCGCACCCTGTAAAATCAATCGCACTGGAGTCAAGTATTTCCAAACATTACACGTAAAATAAGTCCCATCATTAGTTTATATCCTTGTGACTACATTGGTGAAAACATCTTATGTACCTAACTTAGAAATTATTTGACTATAAACATTTTCTGTTCTCTAACTGTTGCCAAAATAAATTATCTTTTTATTTAGTCCCGTTAGCGATTATTGGCACAGTTGAATCTAAAAATCCTACGAAAGCAATAAATTTCATACTTACTCCAGAGAAGCCTTGGTTCACATTTTCATCATGATCACTATTAATATTGTTGTTGCCAGGCAATAAATTTTTGCAACAATGGACTGAAAATTTAATCATTTAATGGGGAAATTACATGAAATTTACTATTTTTCATAATAACTTTTTTAAACTACGCTTTTTAGAAATAAATTATAGCTTATCCTGCTCCCTGTTACTGTAGCTATCTACGGTGAAAAAAATGGTTAAAATCGGTCCAGTAGTTTGGAAGATTACCCCGGACATACGCATACTAGAGCCGCTATATAGACAGGCCGACGCATCAAGATTAAGTTTCACCACTTTGGATCCAATTCCTTAACTTTTACTTTCAAATTTTCATTGTTGCGGAGTAGGGTTACCAGAAAAAAGTTTTGGCACATTGCTAAGCTTTGCCAAATCCACGATCCGCTAATATTTGCTCACAGTGAAAAATTACCAAAACGCGATTACTAGCCAGAAAAGACAACCACCCAAACACAATAACACGCGCTGGATCCAAAGTGGTGAAACTTAATCTTGATGCGCCGGCTCGTATATATAGGGGCCTTAACGCATACAAAAGTAGTTTTTTATGTATATAGATTCTTTTTATTATAAACTATGTTTTTCTTACCTGCAATAGGAGTATTCTTAGCATCTTCGGTTTCCCACTGCACAGTTATAGACGACGTAGAAACTGCAGCAATCTTAAGAAAGGGAGGCTTTGGTGGGTCTGCAAAGTGTAATTTTTCAGTAAAACACATTTTTGTATTGAAATAGTTTGTTGTGATGTTACATAGTCTGGTATTTAGTAATGCATCTAAGTAATTTCCATGAATTGTATTCGACCTTTAGCTCATTTTCCATAAAGCACACGAAGAAAAAAAAATTAAGAAAAGTGGCTTAACGCTTCTTAAAACTATCGCTCAAAAATATGAATTATGCTGGGGGGGGGGGGGGGGCGTTAAAGAATATTGAAAAAGAGAAATGAATGAAAATAAAAATAAGAATTTGAGTTTTGGGACAGGAAAAACGTGTGTCTATCGGACTGCTTTTCCTCACCCCCTCTTCTTGACTTTTAAGGGAACAGAACAGTTTGATTCCGAAAAACTGTTTAATGTTTGAAAGATTTCTCCAAGGTCACCTCATTCCTTTGCGTCATTTATTTTTTCATTTGAACAATTGTTTTCCCTTAATATTGAACTGTTCAAAAAAACTTGACATTTGTGCCTTCATGGAAATTTAAGGAAAATATAGATCCCGTACACACAGCACTGCTTTACACAAACAGCTCTTAATGGGCAATTCCATGCAAGTGTGGAAAAGCGTTGGAAAAATAAAACTACAGCAATGCGTCTGTTTTGCATATTTTTTTATTTAAAAATGTTTGAACTTTATTATTTATACTAATTTTTTGTCAAGAATGTAGTATTTTTAGTTTGGCAGCACTTTGAAGTTGGAAATGGAATATTTAACTTTTGGTAAGGCAAATGATCAATCTTTCAACGTTGGTAAGATTCAATTTTTTACTTTAGATAACTGTTTTAAAGGAAGAATATTGATTATTACACTTTAATTCAATATTTTGAATTGCTTAAACGAATGTTTTCACTTAAATTATGTGATTTATATAAACTTCAAAAATGCACTGTTCTATGTAACGTAAGTTACCAAAAACATATTAAAGTTCATGATGTGCATAAAGAAAGGGCAATGCAATGTTAACAATGCTATATTTTCTATCTTATAAGTGTGTACTAAGCAAATAGTTGAAGTTTTTTTTTAAATATTGTTTATTTAATTTTTTGTGCTACAATCAAAATGTGTAACGTAAGTTACCGAAATATGCAGGTAGTGTAAGTTACCTGAGTAGGACTTAAATACTTGCGTTTATAAAGAAAGTAAATTGTGAAATAAATCTATGTGGTTACTAGAAGTAATTTATTCAAGAATTCCTTTAAATGTACTGTATTTACTTAATTTAAATTAATCATATTTCTTAAAATATCTCTATTTGTTAATAAGATTACAATACACCTCTATTATAAATTACATGTTTCTTTTTGGCTTTTAAGATATTAATTATCTCTAAACTATATCACTGCATTCGGAATATTTAAGAGGTAATTTACTAAAAATTATTCAGAAATGGACTTCTGTTATGCTTTAAAGTTTTGAAATATGTTTTGGAAAAAACAAATATAAAAATATTTTATCTCTTACAGGTGAAATATATTTTATTCTGCATTAAAATGCCACTGAACTCTGCAGAAAGATGCGCTGTAAAAGGGGTATGTGAAAAGTCATGTGGATATTACAGATTCGAAAATAAAAGTCACTCTTGATGGTACTAAAATATGTCAGAAAAAGCAAAATTTGTCAAAACTGTTTTCTGGAGATCCGCACATTGATAATCAACATTTGAGAACTAGAAATGGGCAAACTGTGGGGTTTCGTTTAATTAAGTATTTCAAGGAACAAGAAGAAAAAACAGAGATAAAAGTCGTCGAATGGTGTGTGATGAAGTACGAAAATACATTGTATCCTTGAGTTGTGACAATTATTGAAGAAAACGAGTTTAAAGTAAAAGTAATGGCTGCTGTTGGAACCTATTATATATGGCCAGAAACGACAGATGAAATTTATTGAGAAAACGTGATTCGAAAAATTGAACCTACCAGAACTTGTTAATAACAGTGACCATTTTGCATTTAAAAGTTTTATGTTATGTAATATTTTCCATTGTTCATTGAATTTGGTATTAAATTTCTATAAATTCAATTTATAATTGTTAATTTGGAATATTTTGATCTAAACTAAGCTGTAATTTACATTCATTAATTTTTGTAATTAAGATTTGGTTGTAAATAAATTTTGTAACGTAAGCTACTGTAACGTAAGTTACCCAGTCAAAAATTCCCATAATTCCCAATTTTTGAAAAAAAATTTTAAACTAATGAAAATCAATTCCTGAGCATTATAAGGAACTGATAAATCATACTTCAAACAAGAAAACAGCTGTAATAGAGCAGAAATTTGCCTTAGAACCAATTTTCATATTATGTCATTCCCTTTTTGTGTAACGTAAGTTACTGCCTTAATTCTGACTGCTAAATTTTGAAAAATTTTAATGCATCGAATATTTTTGCATTTTAATTTTGCTTTTGACTGTCATTTTCATAGAAACATTTTATTCAAGGTTTTTATGACAATATTTGTCTGTACTGAGGTACTAAATGCCTAAGCGTTGGTCAAAATGTAACGAAAGTTACCGTGGAATTGCCCTTTTATAGATAGTTTCTGTCATACGCTAAGCAATACGTTCATCTAGCTTGAAAGGAAGCTTGTTGAGAACATTGCAAATTATATTATATACGTATACTGAATGTGTTAAGAAAATGAACATGGCAAACGCTATTAAACTATATTTTTTTAAAAATTCGTTTGAAGGTCTTAGCATTTTAGATCAACACTTTACACCGTATCTGCTTTTAGTGGGAACTACTTAATTTGCCATTTTACGTGCTCCTTTTCTCTTTTCTAAGAAATAATGTCCATTTTCCGATTGAGACAGACATAATAGTTCGGTAGAAAAATTAGTTGCTAATTGGACACCTATAAAATTAGATTCATCATACCGTAGATTCACATCGAAGAAGTAATTTCTATCGCAGGAGAATTGCCTTACGTGACAGCTTAATCCTTCCCTTTTCCCAGAAAAAATTATATTTTTAATGAGCTTGTACCCCTATTTAAAAACTGCTTTTATTAGTTTCACTTGTGGGTTTGTTTGTATGTATGTAACTCTGAATAAAAGATAAAATTCACCTTTTTTACAAATATAAAAGTAATATATTCAATACTATTATTAATACTGAAGACTAAACTATATTATACAAACTATATTACTTATATTAGATTTTAATGTATTATAAGTGCATCTAAAAGCGTATTTTTTAGTTTCTTAAAACTGATTTAAAGATTATTATCAACTCACTTTTATTTGATTTGTTTCACCTGCATGTTTGATTGTTTGTAACTGACTCTCAATAACAGATAAAAGTTGCCTTTTTTACAAATATAAAATTAATATATTTAATACTATATTTAATAATAAAAGTTAAGCTGTAATATTTGGTTGGGTGAATTAGAACACACGGCATCATAACACTCGTGTCCGGTCATAAGAAAAAAACACGAAACACTCGCTCATTTTTCGAAGACTATTAACATTAGAAAGACGAGTAAAGTGGTATTTTTTCAGGAATAATGGGCTCTATAAATTTATGTTAATACATTTTTCTAGGGAGCAATCTTCATATTAAAATTGGCATTAAATTAAAATTTTTCTACGAGACCCCCACCCCTTTTTTCATCACATAATTGTGATCAGCATCATCATTTTACTTTATATACCAAATGGTGTTTAAATTGCTACATCCGTTGCATCACAGTTGAACTGAGAAAGAGCATCTCGTTATGTTAAAAAGAGTTTTGATACTTGTGCATATAATACTTAACCACATTAGGTACGACAAAGATTGTTTTTTTTAATTTTAACCCTGCTGCTGTGTTCGTCCCGAACATACGTATACTGTGTTCGGGTCCAAATGGACCCAACATATGTAATTTATTCCCTAACACCGCTTTTTTTATATTTTTTCGAGTTTAATTGTTATATTTGATTTTATTAGAAACTTCCAAACATAAATCACTCAATTTTTGTATTTTATTTTACATATTTAATCCGAGAAAACACATAAATAAAATTTAAATATTATAGCAATTCCAGTTTTCGTACTAAAGAAAACTAACAAAATTATGTAGCCTGTCACTTTCATAACTTTACTAAGCTAAAATTTTAAGCGTTGCAAACAACATGTGTTTTAATATAGGATTAATTCAGCGATTAATTACAACATTTGTATGAGATGTACAGATTTTTGTACCGAATCATATGCGCGGGGAAGCGGAGAGAGGGGCTAAAGGTAATCCCACAGATAGCATAATTGCAGAGTTTGCAGTTCTATGAAAGTTTAAACTTGAAAAGTTTATGTGATGGTAGCTGAAAATATATTTTATTAAAAATTGGGTATTCAGGAATAAATATGTATATCAGAAAAACTGCGATTGCATGCAGCATAATCGTTCGACGTAGACAGTGCATTTTATTCTGCTGCATGAAGAACACGATCAGTCGAGCATCGAACTAAGCTCTGCGAATGAGAGACCAGCGTCTTACCGCTAGACAATCTATCGCGAGCTACTGTGACCTAATGACATCAAATGCAAGTGTGTGCGCGTGAAATTTGAATTCAATTCATGCGCAAAGAGGTGCGCATAAACGAATTCTGAAGATTTCCTCATTTCTTCAATGTTCGTTCTCAAACCCGCATCAGGGACCATGGACCACCAGTAGTAGTACACTTTTCTTGACAAAATAGAAATTACCAAATCGTCTAATCATAAAAAGATATGTGTGTCATACATAAAAAATAAAATATACAGTCGAATAGAGAACCTCCTCCGTTTTTCGTCGTTAAAAGATTTTGATACTGCATATAATACTGTTTAGCCGACATAGGACCGAACACAGATTGTTTTCTTAGGTTTAAAGTATGAACCAACCCAACAGTAAAAATCTCCTTTTCTACCTCTCAGATGAAATACTGAGTTTTTTATGAACTGTGAATTGCTTCTAGGAAACTAAAGTATGTTTTCATGAAATGGCATACAAAAAATATTTCCATAAAATATATACAGGACTTTTTGAATCCGAATATAACTTCAGAATTTCCGTTTCATTTCAAACCCATGTCTGCCATAACTTTTTCAGGAAGGAGGGGCCAAGAGTGTTTACTCCAAAAAAACTGCAAAAGTCACTTACATGTAAGTACAATGAATTCCGAAAGCCGGGGTGAGGTATAACTGACCCTTCCAAAAAAGGGCCTGTTTAAACCGTTGCTAATCTCTTTCCACCACTTTTCCCTTGTCAATGTATTAAGAAAAAAAAAGAACTTTTTACAGAGGTAGATATACACAGTCCAGTCACATTAATGTGATCACCTGTCAAAAGCCAGAATAACCACCTTTCTCAGAACAGACTTCTGCGAGACGTGCAGGAAGAGAGTCAATTAGGTTCCTGAAGGTGTTCACTGGGATGTTGAGCCATGCCGACTAAAATGCCGTGGCCAGCTGTGCTAGATTACGCGGGTGAGGATCCATGGCGCGAACAACCCAATTGAGATGGTACCGCAGATTCTTGATTGGGCTTTAGTCAGGTGACTTTGCTGACGAGGAGAGAACAGTAAACTCATCCTGGTGCCCTTCGAACCACGCATGCTCACTGTCAGCGGTATGGCACTTCGCATTGTCCTGCTGGTAGATGCCATCGTTCTGAGGAAAAACAATATTCATATAGGGGCGGGCATGATCCGCAAGGGCAGATGCGTACTTATATTGATCCATCGTGCTTTCCACGATAATGAGTGAACCCATAAAACCCCAGGAAAAAATTCCCCAGACCATAATGCTCACGCCTCCAGCATGGACCGCTCCGACAATGGTTGCAAGGTGTTTGCTTTCAGAGGTTTCATAGCATACTAAGCCAACTTCCGTCTGTCCGATGGAGTACAAAACGTGATTCATCAGAAAATGCTACCTGTTGCGAATCAGTGAACTTCCAGTTGCGGTATTGGAGTGCAAATACGAGCCTTCGTCGTCGATTCGAGCCTTCGTCGTCAGCAGTCAGCATCGGTGCTCTAAACTCGCGTCTGCTTCGGAGGCCCAAATGCAGCAACGTTCGCTGAACGTATAGGAGACACTTTTGGTAGCCCCTTGATTCATCTGAATGGTCAGTTGCTCTACAATAGCATGTCTATTGGCCCAAACGCATCTCCGCAGCCGTCGTTCGCCTCTGTCATCTATGGCCCATGGTGCACCACATATGCCACATTGCTGATTTTTTACGCTCCCATTTTTCCATGCACGGTACACTTTTACCACGATGGCACGCGAATAGTTCACAAACTGAGCAGTTTCGGAAATGCTTAGAACTTTGGTCCGAAAGCCAATGATTATGTCCTTTTGGACGTCGGATAAATCGCTTCGTTTTTGCATCACCGCATCGATTGAAATGTTTTCCGAAGCCCTCACACACCCCTTAGATACCCTGAACTGCAATATGCTGCCACGTGCCTTCTGTGAATGGTTATTTAATGCCGAAGTTGAAAGTTCGTGGTGGTCACATTAATGTGACTGAACTCTGTATTTCTATTTGGCAGCAATCATGAAGCATAAAGGGTCAATACGAGTTATGCACAGATTACCAAATTAGCCGATTACCCATTAAACAGCTGCCGATAATCGGCAGATTAATCAGCCAAGTCGATAAATGATCACGATGAATATTTTTGATGCTACAAATTCCCGATCACTATTTGTTTTTCTCTTAAGATTTTGGTTTTGGAAAGAATATTAATTTATTTCAAAAGGGCAATTTACTTTATTCTATTTTTCTAATTTTCCCAAACAGTTTCAAAACTTCATCTGATTTCTTTAAGCTATTTTTCATATTCTTGTTAATAGGTAAAATAATGTTCTTTAAAAATGAATATTAAAAAAACCAAGAAAGAAAAGAAAATTCGTGGGAGTCTGTGGTGAGCACGCTTCTTTAAGAGCACACTTTTTCAATTTAAAGTTTTTTTTTTAAATATTGGAAGCCGAGATAAAATGGCTTCTTTTTGAAAATTATATAGTTGCCTTAAAGCAATATGCTTAGGAGTAAAGTATCGATTCATGAAAACCGTCGCAACATTATATATATATATATATATATATATATATATATATATATATATATATATATATATAATATATATATATATATATATATATATATATATATGTATATATATATATATATATATATATCAGTAGCGAGGCGTGACTTCAAGCGTCAGTCATCGCTAACTTTCAGGTCCCTAAAGAAATATACCGGAACTTTAATTTCTCAGTTTTCGAAAATTTTGAACTGTTGTTTCCGATGTCCATTATTTGGTTCTTTTTTTCATTGCTGAAGAATAACAATATTGCAATGTGTTTAAAAAAATGATATATTGCTACAGATTTTTACGAATGTGTGTGTGAGGGGGAGGGAGGGGTAAGCTCCTCATACTTTCAGAACATTTCATCAAGTCTTCAAAAAATTTTACTTACCTTGTAAAAATCTTGGTTCACAGATGCTTCTTTTTCAATTGGAAAAGTTTAAGCTTGCTGAAATGCAAAGCTCAAACGGCAACGAGCACTACTTTTTATGAAAAACATTTATAATTGAAACTAAAAAGAGAGAGTAAAAAAACAAAACCACGCACACATATATTCGTTTTTGAAAGTTCGATGAAGTTCCAAAACACAAAAGGTAACAGTATTTTCCCCCATGCAAAACTACTGTAGTTGCAAACAATATTGTTTTCGACCCATCGGCCTCATATTGGCGCCATCGTAAGATAACCGCAACCCCTTTTTTTTTGAAAAATGTGACGCACCGAATTGAAAAAAAAAAAAAGAATGAACGAAACAGGAGAAAAAAATCTCTAACCCTCCCCTCCAACCCCCACGATCCGCCAAAACTGAGAGTTGCCAAAAAACAAAATGCTCTGCACATAAAATTTCCACGGATCATCGCCGATGACTCGTTTTACATCTAAGGGAAGCTGTGAAAGTATCTGATTGGCTGAAATGGCTGACAAGCGAAAAAAGTTGCGCGCGCACACACAAAACCGATGCGGTTATCTTAAGCGATGAGTGAGGGTCACGCCTAATCGTTTACTCAACAGATGGCACCACTAAAATAAAATTATTTGGAATATTAAATGATCCGAAAAAATAATCTGAAAATAAAATTTTAAAAACTTTAATTCCTCCAGTGCAAAACGAGGTTTGCCTTCAGGTCATCGGCGAATCGTTCGATGACTTGAGGCCTCGCTACTGATATATATATATATATATATATATATATATATATATAGTATATACTATCTGACCCGGCCACGCGTTGCTGTGGCTAAGGTATGGGTTAAACTACAATGTTTCAATAGAAACGAAAAACTTTATTACCGTTATAGAGATCAACTTTATATAAATATGAATTTGAGGTCAAAACATGAAAACAATTGAATAAAAATTTCCTAAGTTTGCTAGAAACAAAAAATCAACAAAAAATGTAGCATTTTAGTACTTAGAAATATTATATTCAAGCATGTAACAATTGAGTTAATTAAAAATTTGCTAATTGCTATTGTAACATTTTATTTTTTAATGTAACATTTTATTTTTTAATAATGTAGGTAGGGTAGATAATTAACCAATATTACTTGTTATTTTTTGAATTATAAGCATTTTTAATATCAGTTTAACTCAACACTAATCGGTGCACAATATTCTTTGTTAATCTGTCTCTTGTAAACAAAAATAGATTGGACGGTTTTCCCACACGGGAGCAAGCGACCTATAGTTGCCCATGGGAAAACCATGGATTTTCTAAATCTAAACCGCAAATTGACATTGTTTGTCCTTGGGACTTATTAATGGACATGGCGAAAGCTAAACGAATGGGAAACTGTAGCCTTTTGAAGGGTATTGAAGATTCTGACGGTGTCATTGGGATACGTGGCAACAGAACTACTTCATCTTTAAACTTGCCAGTCAAAATGATTGCCTCAATAATGTTCCCGGTGATTTTTTTGATAACTAAACGCGTACCATTGCATAATCTCGGTGGATTTAAATTACGTAGAAGAACTATGGGTGAACCAATTTTTAACCGCAGATTATGTGGTGGCATTCCGGGTATGTTTAAAGAATTTTAGCCAAGAATACAGAAAAGCTGGTAGCAAAATAGATAATTTGCAATAAAAAATATATTGCGGTCCTAAATTGAGATAAAAACTATCCTATCATTTAAGTTGGACCAAACTGAAACTGCGTGCAAAATTTGGTTAAAATCGGTTCAGTAGCTGAGGAGTCCATTGGACACAAATACAGGGACACGTAATTTTTATATATTAAGATATATATATATATACAAATGTAAAATTAATATGTTTAATACTATAATTAATAATAAAGATTAAACTGTAATATTTGATTAGGTGAGTTTTAACATATGGCATCATAACACTCGTGTACAGTCATAAAAAAAAGAGAAAATGAAATATTCGCTCGTATTCGAAGACTATTAACACTAGAGAGACTTGTAAAGTGTTACTTTTTTTTGAGAATAATGTGCTCTATAAATTTATGTCAATACATGTTTTGGATAAAATTTCGGAAATATGTTTGGAGTATTCGCTAAATGGGAAAACATAAATCTTGTATCCGAAAGAAATTAGTAACTGATTGTAAAGAATCTCAAAAGGAAAGGAAAAAAATAATGGGGTAGTAAACTGGTAGCATTAAAAGTAATCATCCTGATCAATAATCGGCTAGGCCGATTAATCGGTAATCGGTTATCGGCCGATTGGCCCATTGGTGCATCCCTAGTATGTTCTCAACTTTCTTACTCAGCGATCAAAAATACCTCTAGGTACCTTGCCCTATTTTCTTAGTCATAGAGGTAATCATTATGATTATTATTTAAAAATATCTTTGCTTCTTGAAACCGTTATCTATAGAAAAATAACCTATCACTCAGATCTGACCTATATATTTCGTAAAGCAAGTCACTTATCATACCGATACAATACAAAACATCTAAGAAATGGGAGGGCTATAAAAATAAATGTTATTACCCGCCTATCTTCTGTGCTTTTAAAAATTAATCTACACGGTTTCTCCAAAAAGCTTTCTAGGAGCTGAAGAGGAAACGCAATTATTTATTCATTTCTCGTATCATTCGATCGCCCTGAAATAAAGTATTAAACTTTACGTGATGGAGTTTTACAACGGATCAGTTCAAGGATAGTGGAAATAGTTCTTCGTTTTTATTTTCTTCGAGTTTCGTGATATATTTTCTTTGACACGTGTGTGTCACCTTCTGCGCAAAGACGAAAGTGCTAGTGGTAAACTCGGAATACGGGGAGTTTATAAAACCTTGCACAGATAGAGCAAATTCATTTAATAAAAAATAATAAAAAGATAAAAAAAACTTTGTAAGGTACGTACATATTTCCTTTTTCTTTTTCAAATTCAATGAATGTAATTGTGTATTTTATTTTCGAAATGTATGTAACAAAGAGGACAATATGAACCATTGTAAATACCGGGACATTCGAAAAAACAATTTTGTTCAAGTTGCTTTAAATATTTTTAAGCAAAAGAGGAAATTTAGCTAAAATTTTATATTGTTTGTCGGCGATCTAAATGCTCCTCAAAATTGAGAAGAGCCTTCAATGTTTTTTATTTCACTTTTCGTTTATACGAATTGGCAACAGGCTAATCTTTTTGGACTGGAGTTACTATCACGAGCTTCCTCGTGGAGCTAATAACTTAGTTCTTTTTTTTTTTTACATTGCTACTAATGTTCCTACTATGTTGGCTTTAAATAAAATCATTTCTTTTCTCAATACAGTCCACTTCTCTTATACCAACGGACATCGACATTGTTGTTTTCTATAATTTTCGAATCTGAATTCAATGTGTGAAAAATGTACCAAGACTTCATTAATGAAAACAATAAATAAAACTAAACACATTTGAAAAACGAAAACGAAAACGAACCATCACAAGGGGCTGCAACTGAACAGTGAGGGTGCTATTATTCACCCCAGAAGCACGTTGGGTTAAGGGTGTTAGTAACCTTAGTTACGAGTGCAATCTTGGATTCTTACAGGGGCAGAAGCAGGTGCCGCAGGTGCTACAAGCTTTTCACCCCCTAAAAGGTGCCAATAACAATAAGTAGTTTTAAGGGTGTATTAATTTCAACTAAAATGAATAAAATTCTTCTTTTTTGACAGAAATAGTCAAACATAACCGAGCAACTTGTCTGAAGCTTAGCTAAAGTTTATTGATGACGATAAGGCTCCGCCTTCTAGAAAGCACAGTTAATTTTAGAGCGAGGGTGATCGGTGAGCATAGCCTGCCGTGCCTGTAAATAACGCAACCTTAACTTTGACGTGCATTAAAATTTGCGAAACAGTTGCTTGCCAACCGCCACTTCTGTCCGTCCGTGATAACCCCGTCTAGCACTCGCGAACCATTCCACTTAAAAAAGGGGTGATGGGTTGTGAGTGGGAACTTTCCGAAGTTTTCAATTTTAATGTAAGAATGAAGGCTTTCACGGCCGGTGTAAATATTAGTTAAGGATTCCGGGCTGTTGTGCCGTGGTCTGAATGGCTTTAATCCATACGTTTCGATCGCAACTGCAGCGGTCATCTTCAGTGGGTGTCATTGATTAATTTGGCGACTGATGCGAGATTTCGAACTGCTGCAAGATTTTAAATTGAAAACGCAGCGCCCTCTACCTTCCGGCTCGGGATTGACAGATGATCGGATGCCAAAGCTTGTTAACTTTTACTTCTTCCTCCTTCTTGTTAAAATTATTTGGGTGTTTGAAAATTTCTATGGCCTCTCTATTCAATCTGGGGAAAAAATTTGAAGTCCGTGAAATTATTTTGGCCTCTTTGAATTTTATATCATGGATTCCATTACTGAAAGTGTGCTCCGCGATCGCCGACTTTTCAGTCTGACCCAGCCGGCAATTTCTCTGATGACCTTTGATTCTTGTATTAACGCTTCGTTTTGTCGTCCCAATATAAACTAATCCACAGGAACAGGGGATCTTATAAACTCTTGCGGCGGACAACGGATCTCTAGCATATTTCATTGAACGCAGCAGGTCGCTGACTCTATTGGAGGGCTTAAAAACCGTCTTAATATTATGTCGACTTAAAAGTCTTTCAATTCGATCTGTGACATCCTCAACGTAGGGAAGATAGGCTATGAATTTGACCGGTTCTTCTTTAGGTGTCTTTCTTTCAGTCTTGGGGTGGAAAGCTCTCTTAATTTCTTGTTTAGAAAATCCATTGGTTTGGAAGACATTAGTAAGTTGGGCAAGTTCATTTTCAAAAGCAGACGGTTTGCAGATTCTAGAGGCCCTGACGAACAGGGTTTTTAACGAAAATCCTCGAAGATCCTCCAAAAGAGGGGAGTGTTAAAAACACTTTTGGTCAGGGCCTCTAGAATCTGCGAACCGTCTGCTTTTGAAAATGAACTTGCCCACCTTACTTATGTCTTCCAAACCAATAGATTTTCTAAACAAGAAATTAAGAGAGCTTTCCACCCCAAGACTGAAAGAAAGACGCCTAAAGAAGAACCGGTCAAGTCCATAGCCTACCTTCCCTACGTTGAGGACGTCACAGATCGAATTGAAAGACTTTTACGTCGACATAATATTAAGACGGTTTTTAAGCCCTCCAATAGAGTCAGCGACCTGCTGCTTTCAGTGAAAGATGTTAGAGATCCGTTGTCCGCCGCAGGAGTTTATAAGATCCCCTGTCCCTGTGGATTAGTTTATATCGGGACGACAAAACGAAACGTTAATACAAGAATCAAAGAGCATCAGAGAAATTGCCGGCTGGGTCAGACTGAAAAGCACACTTTCAGTAATGGAATCCATGATATAAAATTCAAAGAGGCCAAAATAATTTCACGGACTTCAAATTTTTTCCCCAGATTGAATAGAGAGGCCATAGAAATTTTCAAACACCCAAATAATTTTAACAAGAAGGAGGAAGAAGTAAAATTTAACAAGCTTTGGCATCCGATCATCTGTCAATCCCGAGCCGGAAGGTATAGGACGCTGCGTTTTAAATTTAAAATCTTGCAGCAGTTCGAAGTCTCGCATCAGTAGCCAAATTAATCAACGACACCCACTGAAGATGACCGCCGCAGTTGCTGTCGAAACGTATGGATTAAAGCCATTCAGACCACTGCACAACAGCCCGGAATCCTTAAGTAATATTTTCAATTTTAAACTCGCATTTTTGCTGTCTTTTTGACGCATTCAACTTAACTATACATTTGAAACTAGTATTGTTCTAGGTTGTTTGATACGATTCAAAATGCTTCTTATTGTTCTTTCCCTATTGTTATCTTACCTTTCACCCCTATTTTGATAAGATCAGAGAAGACCTGACGCTTAGGAAGGTTTTACCTAAGAAAATCGGAAAGTAGTATGGAAACACTTGTCCTCATTCAGGGCGATAATGATAGCCAACTGCAACCTTTCTCAGCACTGGTCAGAAACCTCATTCCTAAAGCAGCGAAATAGAATCTTCGGACACCACGTGACGAAGGCCGAGCCAAGCGCCAACCTTTTTTGGACGAACGACAGTAGTTCTGTTCAACTTGGTTTGTGTACACAACATAATATTAAAGAAAAAAGCCAAGGTCTTTGCTAATATCACTACACAAAACTGTTTTGATACCACAATGTCGGATAATCCAGCTAACCTAATATAATGACCTTTAATCTGAAAATCCGAGATCCCTTTAGTAATTATTAGTTTAGACTTTTATAGCCTCTGTAGACAATGATTCCAGAGAATTGAGTATGATCAAAAACTTGTATAGAATTTTTTGCATTAAGACTTTATCAGACGTATTAAAAGAGTTGCTAAGGTAAAGTTTCATCAAAACAGAGTAATAAATTTTAACGACGTTGAAAATTTCCGCGTCCCTTCATTTTGAATTTTCGAAAGTTAATTCACTGTAGCATCAAAGGAGCTTCAAATTTTAAACAGACGAGTTTTATTGGCTTGATCTTATTTTCTAACGGTAATAAAATAGTGTGGAAGGAGCTAAAATTAATTGACTGGAGTATTTGTCTTAACTTTTGCAAGCATGAAGACTTTGAGGCTTTTGTGAAGGTTATTTATTTCTTTGAGTTTGTAATCAAATCCATTCACTTTCTCTAAATTAGCTATTTATTTAGTAAATTGGTTTGGATTTTTGAAAAATGTCTGTATTTGTAGCGAATAATAAGTGTTCTTACAATTACTTTCATACAAAAAGCATTTACTTGAGTTACTTTTAGTACATAGTTAAGTTGTAACCTCACTAACTTGAAAATTGTTAGTTTCCAGCAGATAAATATTATATATCGCAAAACAAATATTCACTGCAAAAAAATTCTACTTAATGTATTTGTACAATTGAAAATATTTTGCGGACTTCTGTGATAAAATTGCACTGTACGCAAGAACAATTCTACCTTCACGAAAGTATCAATTTCAATTCCTATAAAGACTCTATATAGATACGTTTTAGAAAATCGTTTCTTTGATCGTTAGTGTTAGGTTTGGAAAATCAAAAGTGGCAATAATGCATATTTCTAAGACTTTTGAAATGTATGGCAATGCAACTATTGAATGCGCAAGCGAAAATATGCGAAAAAATTTAACATCGCACATCCAGTTGTTGTTCGAAAAACAAAACTGAAGTTTGAGTTTATAGTAAAAGACGTTGTTTCTTTTGTTTTATACTTCTTTTCTCCATGGGGTTCAGATCCGGTATCAGTGCGACTGAAAATAAGCTATAATTTTCTAAAACGATCAATCAAAAAATTTCAAAAAATAGTAGAAATTTCGGTAAAATTCGGTTGCTCTAACAGTAAGAGCTATATGAAAAATATAAATTCTACTTCTATTCAATGCAATTAAATCTTGAAAATTTTCAGAAACACTACTTAAAAATCAATTTTTTCTTAGCAATAGAAGCGACTCCTAAGATGCTTCCCTTACTGAGACGAAATATTAAACAACACTTTTTCGAAATTTTTCTAAATTGTCATTCACTAAAAAAGGTACTGTGTTTTTTGTATAGTTTATACAATGAGATAAGGGCCTAACATATATGGGGGTCTTATAGGGTCTTTTGTGCAACAAATTATATTCCTTTAACATGGAATTGCTCGTACGACTCGTCAAACATGACTAATTTTAACTAAATAAGGACTCTACTGGATATCAGTAGATCTCAATTAATACGTAAAATGTTTAGTACAAAAATTTATCATTTTAAAACTACAAGAAATGTTTTTGAAAAAACTCAAATTTTACAATAAAGGTATCAAATTTTTAAAATGACTTGTGTAATTTTTCGTTAATTTTTAGTTGTTTATTTTTTGCTAGGAATAAAGTAAAGTCTAGGAACTTAGCTAAAATATTGCTTGATAAGTGGCGCGGCAAACTTTTAAACTGTTTTTCTATTCCACTTTACCCCACACTCCCCTTGATGAAATTTATTCTCCGCTCAAACTTTTCAACAGAAATTTTTTCCACCTTTGAACTACTGTGTGGGGTAGGTTAAGGCTCCTATAAGAGGGGAGCTGACTCATCCGACATTTTGGTTCCAAAACGGTGGGGGTGGAACCACTGGTATCTGTACTCAAGTTGCACTGAAGAAAAGTGGAAGCTAACGCAAGTAGCACTCTTAGTTTTTTAAAGGCTGTAAAACGGTTATTAACGTTGTAACAACCTCTTAAAAACGTTTATAAAACGTTTAAAGGTTATTTGTGCTACCTGGGTAAGCTTGAATTGTAGCTGCATAGATGATGTTTGACTGTTTTTGTGCATATGACAAAAACATGACAGAAACTTAGGCTTAAAACAAGTGCAGTATGAAAACAGACCCAATTTCATGAAACATTTTCTAATAAACTGTTTTTAAATTCGAGAAATAAGTTATCTTTATAAATTTACCTAATATGGTGCTTTATCCAACTAATCATAAGTTATTTTACGCCAGAGCAACCAGGTATAATATTAACCCTTTAATGCCTGATATTTTTTTCCAAGATATTTTGTATACTGGTTACAAATAGTGTTTAATGGACAGGAAAAATAATAGAAAAAATATTATGTAAAAAATAATTGTTTTATTAAGGAAAGAAAAATCGTCCCTTAAAAGTTACGATAGACCCCAGAGGGTACATACTTTTTTTACTAAAATTTGTTTCTGACTACGATATAATATTTAAGAAGACATTTCGTAAGAAGAAATAAAAACAGCAATTAACATAAACTGGGAAGGCAGGAATAACTTTGAAAACTTAGCTTTTTTTTCCTGAGATTATGAAAGATGTCATTTTGATAAAGATCATATTAAAACTGCTACAGAACACACTTTACAATGGTTATATGCTGCAATCGTTAGTAACGAATTGAAACAATACCAATGTACACATTGAACTCTATTATTTGATTGAAATATTCATTCTGGGGAAATTCAGACCCCTTTTTGTACCGTCCTTAAAAAGGGACGCCAGCCATTAATGGGTTAATGTATTTCAAATACCTGAAACAAGGCTGGATCCAAGAATGTCTTGGAACCAAAACGTCGGACAAATCAGCCTGTCCTCTAAAGGAGCTCTAGGGTAGGTCAACATAATATATTTGTCGCAATTGCGGAAAAAAGTAAGTAAACGATATCACAATGCATGAATTAAAAAAATCTTTGTCCCCGTCAAAATCTGAAAGCGATACTCCAAACAGACTACGCCATCTTTAGTTATTTAATAAATTCATAGATATCCAAACGAAACTTCGGAAGAAAAATGAATATGAATTACGTGCATAAGTTATGCAAACGATCTGACGCGAAAATCGATGCATCTTTACACTTTCTTCGCATTAATGAAAACATTACCAACCGGCTGTATCATTTTTCGTCAGCGTAACCACGAGCTCTGTTTAATTAAAAGGATGTTTCTATCTTAAATGCAGGAACAAGACTAGAGTAAAGCTCTATACTGCCGAACCTTATTTGCTCTTGTTTATTAAAATCACAGGCTCGTTTAGTAAAGGGGGATAACAATAAGTTAGCTTCATTATTAGATGTGACGTAATGGTAGAATAGAGAAAAATTTCGTAAAAGGAAAATATGAACTCACTTCTCAGTAAAATGATTAGGCTTTTGATGAAAATAAATACCGTAAAATGGGGTTAATCGGAACACTTTTCAGCTTTGATTGTAAAAAAAGCAGTTAAAAGATTTTTTTTTAATTTGATTTTTTGGGTAAAAACTTCGGTCTTGCTTTACTTTTGATATTCCAAGCAAAGACAAAAGATTTTGAGCAATTATTATTAAAATATATAGCAAATTATGGGTGTTCCGAATCACCCCGCTGATAGGGGTCAATCGGAACACTTGTTAAAATTTTTATTTTTTTCAATTTGATCTGTAATAGGTCTCACAAACATGAGTAATATTGATGGGGGAGAATAAGAACAGATAATTACTGTCAAATAAATGTATAATTTCAGTACCAGTAAACGTTTATAAATTGTGAAAATTCAAAATAATTTTGAACTTATGAAAAATGAAAGTAATTTTAAGAAAAGCTTTTGAATTGAAATGCAAAGATTTAACATGAATGGAAGTCACTCATGTCGTCCACAAATATGTACTTGTCCTTAAAACTAGCAATTGTGACTTGGCTTAAATTTTTTCATAACATCTCCTGGGATGAACTCTGCCTTTTCCTTAGTTTTTTGAAATTTCTGGGTTTCGGGGATTGTCCTGAAAGATTTTTTCGCTTATTCATCACTGTCTGTGTGCTGGACGTTTACTACATAAAGTCTATGTGACTTTCTCCCTTTTATTTTAAGTAAAAAAAAAGTCTCCTGGAGAAAAAATCTTTTGAAATATGTAACTTTTGTCATTCTAAGATCTAGTTGCTCACGAGAAGGGATAAACAGTAATAAATCCTTGTCCCTGTCTTGATTAGAAGAATTGGGGTTAGAATCTTGATTTTTCAAACAATTTCCTTCAAATAAGTTTGAATTGGAACAACAGAACTAAGTGTTCCGATTCACCCCGCAAATTTTTTTCCCATGGCATTTTTCAGAATTCTTCACTTTTATGACACAATTTATAAAAAATGTAAATTCTAATGTGGTATTCTGTTGTTCAGATACAGGTATAATTGAAACATAGCACTCATAGTTTTTAAATATAAGAAGGTTTGTTCTTGCATATGAAGTTTTGCAGTCTATGAAAATGTGATGTTTTCTAGCATTCAACGTGCAGCCCTCTTTAGAAGCCAGTAGCGTTGCCAGATTGACAAAAGTATTTTTTTCCTACTTCCTATGATCTTACCTTTCTAAAAAAAAATTCATGGCGAAAAATACGCAATAGTATATTTATGAAGAATTTCTTTGTACGGTTGGGAAGTTTTGTTCCGATTGACCCCGCTGTTCCTATACACCCCATTTTACGGTACTCCAAAATATAAGTATAGCTAGCTAACGAACTGGATCCTTAAAAATTGCGGATATACTGAAAAATAACAGTTTGAACTCATCAGACTCGACTTGCACCTGCACCAGAAAACTTCTCAGTACATTTTTAGCAATTTCTAGAAAGGTTCTAGTTATAGTTTTGTCTATAAAACAATCAGATTATTTTTTTCGCTAATCATGCTTAAATTCTTCCAAATGACAAAAATTTGTTTGTTTAACAGCCGACAAGTCACTAAAATTAATCTTTGCTGTCGGCCGTCAAACCAGCACATTTTTCGGGATACCACTCGCCGAATCTGCGTATCAAACCTTCGAGGTCTGTTTGGGATACTATCAACTCTTTTTTCTTGTGCTGTCGATGTAGAAGACCTTGGGAGTACGTAACAGGAGGATACGGCGCTCTAACCTTGCTGTCTGATTGTGCTGCTGTAACCCCTTTCAGAACGGTGCTTCCCTATTCCCTTAGAAACAGTACAAACCAATTACAACTCTTAGCGCCGTAAAGCCAAATACAAATATATTGCCTGATTTGCTTGGATAAAACCTTCCGCGTACTTACGCATGCGTCAGGTCTTCTATCATCTTACCAAAATAGGGGTGATAGGTAAGATAATAATAAAGGGAAAAATAATTAGAAGCATTTTAAACCGTATGAGACAACGTGGAATGAAGCGAATTTCAAATACATACTTCAGTTGTGTAAATGTGTCAAAAGGATAGCAAAAAAGAAAAAAAAATGCACGCTTTAAATCGAAAACTTCGGAAAGTTTCCATTCACAACCCATCACCCAGTTTTTTAAGTGGAATGGTTCCCGAGTGCTAGGCGCTGCTTTCACGGACAAACAGTATTTTGGTGGAGCCCATCGCCTGCTTAGTCGACCAAACAATACAAGAGCCACTGTTAAGATACAGATTTTGGCAATATCTGCAATTAGTGGAAGGTGGGGATTTAACGTTACCCAGGCCACACCACGTGCAGGCTCCCATTCATTTAATAATTGCGCATTTAAGGCATTTAATTTTCACGAAGTTCATTTAAAATCGTTTTTAACGTCTGTTTGCAAAGAAAAATCTCAAAAAGAAGTCTCAAAATATATCGGCAGAGCATCTCATCAGATATTTGTTTGTTTCAAACGGGGCTGCCTACTGACCACTAGTCACTTGCAGAACTATACTAGACAGCAACTTAAGTTGACACTGAACGTCACTACGGGCGGAGCCAATAAGAGCTCACGAGCAGTTAGCGATCTTCTCTAATTCGCCAATTAGGCTGTGACGTTCTATCTAGCTCATTTTTCATAGGCTAACGTAGGGATGGCCAACCTTTTTCGGGAGAGTGCCACTATCTGGAGAGAAAAAGCTCAGTGTGCCACATTGTATTTTGCCAACAAACTGAAAATTTTTAAAAAGGTCAAAATAGGTTTTAGATTGGCTGACTATGTAATTCTTACTCAAATGAGACATTTTTTTCTTGTAAATCTTAGCAATTGAAATCTAATTGATAATAATCAAACATTATCTTGTAAAAATTAAACTTACTCTGTACTTAATGTGGTTTATGGGTCTGTATCTGTTTTATCAAGTCTTTAATTTTAGAATTAGTTCTTGAGAATCCCAAGAAGTTGAACGTTTTAAGTGCCATCAATTAATATTCAACGGTATTTAGATTTTTCAGCATTCATAACGAAAAATATTTGTTTAGAAGCGTATTTTGAACCAAATCTACAACAGTATCAGACGGCTAAAGTGTGTAAATGTGAAAAAAAATTGTTGGTACAAATTTCCAAATTTCGGTATAACGTGGATAACTTTCTGTTGAAGTAAGTTCTTACATTTGATTACCGATGCGAAAGGTCAGTAATTCCAATTTGGATTTCAGAAGGGAAACAAGTAGTGTCTTGCTGAGAAATAGAAAAATACTTCGAAAAGATCAGCATTTTTTTTATGATCCTGAAAATCATCAAACTTAACACTGAATGAATATGCAATACACCGCCAACTCGACCATTTCGATCCATGGACAGCTGTTTCGAGCTTATTCTGCTTTCATCAGCATGGAATACGAAAGTAGTCAGTTGGAGGCAAAAATCCTCTTATATAGCAAAGAGAGCCAAAAAAACTGGTAGCTAATATGAAATTAGAATACCAGCGAGCGACCTCACTTAGTACGGTACAACTCGTAAATTTTTTTGGGCAGAGCGCAAGGTATAAAGCAGTGAGTAACCGCCCCTAAGCAAGGGCTAAGGCAGAAACATTCAATACACCGCCCACTCGACCATTTCGATCCATGGACAGCTGTTTCGAGCTTATTCTGCTCTCATCAGCGAGGATTTTTGCCTCCAACTGACTACTTTCGTATTCCATGCTGATGAGAGCAGAATAAGCTCGAAACAGCTGTCCATGGATCGAAATGGTCGAGTTGGCGGTGTATTGCATGTTTCTGCCTCAGCGCTTGCTTAGGGGTGGTTACCAGTGGTCGGAAGTAGCGCGCTACAAGTAGCGAAACTACTGTAGTAGCTACATTTTTTAGTAGTTTGTAGTGTAGCGCACTACTTTTTAAAAAAAGTAGTGTAGTGAGTAGCGCGATACAAAAATATTGTAGTTTGTAGCGATTTCATAAAACTACTTTCTAATGGAGCAAAAAAAAAAGAAAAAAAAAAAGATTCAATCGAGTCTGACTGGCGCATATCGTACACGATTACATTAGCGAAAGCAGTGAGAAAAATGAATCATACAAAATCTAGCTGACCTCAGTCATATCATTTTGACGCCATACGTTCTATATGTTAGACGACATTGGTTTCTTTGGCGTCACCATTTTCATATTCCGCCAATATTTGCATTGAATATAGTACATGGCTGAGGAAGGAAAATTTATGAATAAGCGATAACTGAGTGTTAGTGTTTTATAGCGACCGAGAATGTCATGTAAATGAATGCTTTAGCGCTCAATGCTCAATTGGATTATTGTACCAATATCCACCAAACATGGCAGCAATTTTAATAGAAGAGGATACAAATTTGATAGAAGATGACAATATCGAGCTGCCCTGTCCGGCGTATAATAAATACTTCACAGTTGTTGAAAAGAGTGAAAATGGAAATTTTACAGTTTCGTGCAAACTTTGCACTTTGAACAAAAAACTTTCTGTTTCTAAGTCATCTGCATACAATTTAAAATTGCATATTGAAGTAAGTTAAGCATTCTAAGTTATGTTTCACACTTTAGATAGCTTATTTATTAATATTTCATAATGAATACTAGTACCGTTTTGTATGTTTTTCATATTTCTTTAGTTTTGCTTCTTTAGTGATGGAGTATTGATATATATTAAAATAATAAAAATCAATTATTAAATATTTTTGACATCATTTGACATAATTGGAAAAACGTTTTCATTTCATTTTATCGGTGGCGTATTAATAGGGATGGTGTCCAAACCGAGACCCAACCCCTCAAGGACGTAGCCAGGACTCACGTTAGGGGTGTGCAAGTAGTGGCACCCCAATAGGAGGTCACTCTGACCTCCCAAAAAGTTCTTATCCGATACAAATTGGCTGATGAAATTTGAAAACATTGAGACAGTATTGTAAGGCTGAACTTCTTCATTTTATTTTATTTTTTTTTTCTTTAATTGATCAATTTATTTATTTTCGTGATGCCTCACGTCTCTTACAGTAGACATAGATAAGAATACATTCTTGTATTTTATTTATTTATTTTTTAATCATTCAGTAAAGTTCCGAGTTTCATTCGGTAAATTGAATTTTCTCCTCAAAAACAAGCAAGCTTACTTACAATATTTCACCCTAAAATTTTTATTCTTCGCATATTCAGATTAAAAAAGTTGTTTTCATGCTAAAAGACAAATTTGGGTTTGGTACAAGGATCCGTGTTAGGTAAAGAATGAAGCTGATTCTCTGATAAGTGGCGCCAAGGACTTAAAACTTATTGATGGGAGAGGAGGCGAAGGGGGGGGGGGAGACTCTCAATGATCGAATGAAATTCCAAATTTCACCGAGTAATAAAATACGAACTTATTTGTCTGCACCAGCATGTTGCAATGAAAAGCAGGAAAGGGGACAAAATCGTTTGTCAAAAAAATTAATAAAATGGGAGGTCACAGTGACTTCCCATTGGCTCTGATCTAGGGGGTGCAGCTGCACCCCCTTAGCTACGCCCTTGCCAACCCCCCTGAAGCTCAAAATTAAATTCCTACAATGAAAATTCAATTTTTTTTCTCATATGTTTTTGAAAAGTAGCGAAGTAGCGACTACTTTTCAAAAGTAGTGTAGCGCGCTATATTGAAAAAAAAGTAGTTGTAGCTGTAGTTAACTACATTTATAAGAAAGTAGTTGTAGTTGTAGTTCGCTACAAAAAATATGTAGTTTTTCCAACCACTGGTGGTTACTCACTGCTTTATACTGAATGAATACTTAAAATAG
>JAXGGA010012924.1:0-37051 GCA_038373865.1 Uloborus plumipes | reverse complement strand
TCGGGGTAGGGAAACCCTGCCTGTCATTGCATTACAATTACACAATACAATAAGGAAAAATATATTAAAAAGCAACTGAAAGAAATCTGAAACAATCATTTTATTATTTAATTTTACTGTCTTTGAGTGAGCTTTTCAAAATGTCTTAGCATCAGCAATTTGAACTGTTTTTTCATGTATAGGTTGACATGTGTCTTGAGTGTATTGAATGGGCAAAACAAGAAAAAAGGAATTACTTAAGACAAGCATTAGAGGTAAGCAGATTTATTTTTGTTATCACATTTGTTTAAACTGTTGTGAAATTTTCAAATAATTTAGCATATCTGTCAACCCTCCCTTCTTTTTTGAGTGATTCAAGATTTTTGATATTTTATTCCGAACTCCCTAATAGAGTAAATTCTAGCTTTCTATGTTTTGTAAAGCTTTTCGCCTTGTTTCACTTTTTCAGGCTACAGTGTGATCCTATATTTTTAATAAATTTGAAAATATTTTATTTTTTCTTTTATTTTTTGGAACCATATCCTGATTTTTCCGCCTTGATCTTCATGCACCACAATTTCTACCATATACATTTGTTTTGGAAGCATGCCAAGATAGATGCGTGTTCCTTGCCGAAAATTGCATTTTTGTTTGAGAGTTCAATCCTTTTGCATCCTGAAAAATTGTCTATTATTTTAAAAGTTCTGAAGTACTTTATTGTATACTACCGCAACTTGGCTCATTTTATTTATTATTTCATTAATTTATTTATTATGGTTTCTTGTTCATACCTCTTAAAAATAGCCAAAAATAATAAATAGTAATCTATTTATCGTTCTATTTTAAAACATGTCACATTGCTGCAAGATGCACCCAAAGTTATCCACACAAAATCTCCTTAATTGGTTGTTTTCAACGTTGGCAACTATGATTTCGTTTTTATAAATCTTTTCAGGAAGTATTGGCAAGGCAATCCCAAAATAGTTTTAAGTTAAAAAGATGTGTATATAAGCTATCATTGAAAGACTGCTTAAACTTAAACACTCAAATAAGAAAAAGCTGTTTGTTTATTTTAAAAATATATGCATTAATAATATAATTATTCTCTTTGTTTTTAGGCAAGACTGATTGCTTTATACTATGATGTGAGTAAGTTTACCGAAGCATTGAGTTTAGGTAAATACTTTTCTTTGTGATTATCTACTCCTCCCCAGTTTAATTTTTTTAATATTTTAAATTTTTAATGCGTTTACAGGAAGTGAACTTTTAAAAGAACTGAAGAAACTTGATGATAAAAACTTACTTGTCGAAGTTCAGTTATTAGAAAGCAAAGTATATCATTCTTTGAGTAATTTTCCTCGAGCTAGGTAAGTTCTTTATTTGATTTATTTATTTTAATTACAATGCATGATTAAGAAGTGGGTGTTCAATTCTTTCAAGAGTTTTTACTGAACAATCATAAAATTAAATATATAAGTTCTATAACCTTCTATGTCAAACAAATGAAACTTTAAAATCTTGATTTTTAGCAAGGAAAAATATGCAGGGCACATAAATGGTTCTCCCAAAATTAACGGATTTCTGTTGCACAGAATTTTGGGTATTATAATTTTAAATCCAAAATTAAATAAAGTTAATGCACAGAAGTCTCCACTTAATGTGATCACTTTAGAACTTTAGATTTTAAAAAGAATAACTGATTGATTGCAGTGAGTGAATCTAGAAATTGGCTTTATTTATCCTTTAAGTCAAACATACTAAGAGTCAAAATAAATTGAAAAAACTCCTTTTATATATATATATATATATATATATATATATATATATATATATATATATATATATATATATATATATATATATATATATATATATATATACTGTATATAGTGAAACATCTATTAACAACTCTCCCGAATAGTGGATATTTTTATCAGTCCCTCAATGTAAGTTGTTCTATATTATTCACTCTGAATAACGGGCACTCCATATAACGGACAGTAATTTGAATAGAAATTGTTTCTTTTTGAATGCTTTGACAAAACTTTCTAATAGCTAACCATGTACAAAGTGGTTTTACAAACTCTAGTTGACATCCTCACATTCAGATTTTCAACTTTGCTCCCCCCCCCCCCTCTATTTCCCTGTTCAAATATATTTTTAGATGTTTTTCCACTTCAGTTTCTTGGCAAAAGTAGCCCTACATAGCTTTTCTAAAACGGCTGATTCAATTTATTGGAAAATACTAGCTGAAATGGCATCTGAAAGAAATTAAAAGTAAAAGGACTTATTGATGATGGAAAATGAGGAAAAAAGATAAGCTCCTAATGTATTTTCTTTGGTGTCATATCCGAAGAATGTCTTTTTTAGTTTCTTGGTCATTTTTTTTTTTTTTTTTTTTTTTTTTCAAAATCTGATTCAGGCAATACAGTTTCTAAGCATTCCGAGAGAAACTGATAACATAAAATGATCATATAAAGCATAATTTCACCATACAAGTGAATAGTGAAATCAGGACCTGATAATTTTGATCACAATTAGTGATTGATAGCATAAACCCTAATCACCTTTTGCAAAGACTACTGTAATTGAAATTATCTGATTTGAATATACAATGGCCGCAGCTTTTATGAATGTCGTCTATTCTACAGTTTCCATCCAATAATGCGGCAAATTTTTAAAAAGCAGGATTTTATTCTGTTTCTGGCAATTTGATTCATTAATGCCATTGTGTGTGACTCAATTAAGCTGCTTCCACTGTATCTAAAACTATGCATTTGATAGGGATTTTTTTGTCGTGAAATAATTACTTTGTTTTAAATTTAGAGCTGCATTAACTACTGCAAGGACTACTGCAAATGGAATATATTGTCCTCCAAAACTTCAAGCTGCTCTCGATCTGCAGTCTGGTATTTTGCATGCTGCTGACGAGAAAGATTTCAAAACTGCATTTTCTTACTTTTATGAAGCATTTGAAGGTTATGAATCAATAGATGATCCTAAGGCAGTGGTGGCATTGAAATATATGTTATTGGCAAAAATTATGCTTGGAGAGTAAGTATTCAATTAATATATTTTTTACAGCACACACAGCTGTGTGTAAAAATAAAATAGAATCTAAATAGTTTCTCATTCTAACTTCATTGACTTGTTTTATGTATGTTGATTTAGCTTTATAAAAGAGACTTTTCTTTTCAGTTTCACTACCTTTCATATTAAAAACTTTTAATAAAGTTTAGGGCCATGCTCCACATCGACGTAAAGCAGAAAAATTAGGCAGAAGCGTAAAATTTATTCAATGGTGTTCCTATGGAAAGTATACGGATTTTCAGTTTCGGTCTCGTTTTACGCTGATGTGGAGCATGGCCCTTACTCCATGTATTTAATTATTAACTTAAATCAAAAACAATTGCTTGTTCCTTCTACTTATTACTTCTTACTAATGGTATTTATGAGCTGATTAAGAAATGTTTACTTTTTTTTCTATGTATGTCTTGAGTCTTGGAGAAGCTCAGCACAGGAAAAATTTAAAACTTTAACAAAGTACAAGCTCGTCTTTTGTTAAGTTAGCTACTATAAATTTAATAATAGAAAAGGATTTTAAGTTGTGGGTAATACAATGTTTTGCTTTAAAATTTTGTTTCTGAAATAATTTTTCAGCTATATTACAAAATATTTTATGCTACCAAATGTACAAGGCATTCTCTCTTTGCAAACAATGTCTAAATTTGTCCACTCTGCTTTCTTAACTTAAGATGCATATTTCAGTTCACTAAAAACTTCCCTAAATACACTTTTGAAAAATTTTATCAAGGTTCAGAAAAAACCCATATTCTACACTAGCCCTTAAAACCTTAAACCATTCTAGCCATTAGTTCCAAAATAGAAAAAGTAAAAGTTATTATTACCTGCACAAAAATTATTTTTTAAGTTATCTATTTGCGTGATTTAGACTTCCAAAATATTTTTGACAGTCTAGTTTTTGATCTGTGAACTAGAACTCTGTCAATTGCTGACTGATGGTCTAGCAAGTTTTAAAATAATTTGCGTTAAACGTAAGCTGCTTGAAGGAGCATATTCGCAAATGTTCCTCCTAATCATTTACGATAGCTATGAAGCTCTCATTCCCAGCCTTCATCATAATGATAAAATATTTGATTCCTGACTTAAGAAAATAAACAGCTCTGTGAGCAATCTTTTTAGTCTTTAGGATGGATCCGTATCATCCAAGAAATTGAATATTGCATTAATAGAAGTAGATACTTGCAATATAGCAACAGGACAGTTATGACATTAAAAACTGCACTTTTGTCTTTGTTATGGACTCACAAAACTGCCAACTTGTGAAAATCTAAATTCGTAGCCACAGTTATGCATGGGGTGGAGAGGGACTAAATGGCACATTTAATAACACATATAGCAGATACAATGAATAATTTACCATAGGACGAGTAACAGATTATTTAGAAAAATATTTTTATTTAATTATTTATTATTCAAAATTAATTCTATTTTTCTTTAAACAGAAATTTGCAACCTTATTAAGTATAGAAGCAATATTATCTAAACAATTACAGTACAGAACCTTTTATCCGGGAACCAAAATACCGGGAAACCAGAAAACCGGCAACATTTTGTCGATTTTTCCGCCACTTTTTAAAATACGCATTTTCGGCAATTTCTAAAAAATGAAGAGCCTTTTTTTTTTTCTTTTAAAATACCTAAATGAATATGAACGGTTTCTTCATAAATATTATATAAGTGGCATATAGCTCAGAAATTTTTAATATTGTTATATCTATAAGCACTTCTGGATCGTTTTCTCTTCAGGATGCATTTATTTGTTCTAGATTTTTGAGTTTTATAAACAATTGGCAAATATCGCTTCGTAGCGATCCAGAAAACCGGGAAATTCAGTTATCCGGGATAGCTGTGGTCCCAAACATCCGGATAATTGGTTCTCTACTGTATATGGATTTTACCTGTAATGGTGGAAACACGTCTTTGTATTACGAAGGAAAAAGAAAATTATCTGTTTTGGACACTTTATCGTAATGTAGTAGTTTTACTTTTAGTTTGTAGAAACTAAGATTTTTCCGTAGTAGTTGGCAGCTCTGTAGACTCATCAGTCAGAACAGTCAATAACTGAGCTTTAGTCAGATCAGTTGCTGCTTAATAAATAAATATAATTTTTTTTTTTTTTTTTTTTTTTTTTTTTTTTTTTTTGCCATAACCTGCTTGTATTGTTATGAACTGGATGTAATGCTTTCTGTAGTTTGAAATTAGCCCGAGTGTTTCCCATCTGGTTAAGTCTCTAATGTGATAGGAACAGGGGACCCTCGGGAGTGATGTAGTTTGGAATGAAACAGAAAATTTCAACCAAAATTCAAAGAAATGGATATTGATGAGCAAATATGCTTAACTTTGCAATCAAATTTGCATTTGCGTACAATTTTTTCTGCAGAAAATTTTACATTTTAAGCTAACTTTTAATTGTTAAAAAAATAATAATCAAGATTGTAGTAGTGTTTTTTTTTTTTTTGTGTGTGTGTGTGTATTTGTGACCTTGTTTGAAAATATTATTTAATGTAATATTCAAACAATTAAAAAGGAGGAAAAGCCACATTGCAAGTGCAAATTTTTTTGGTCTTTTTGAATTATGAATTATGTTTCCAACATGACACATAACTAATGAATTTTTTTCCCCTTCTAGCCCAAATGACGTAATGTCAATCACTTTAGGAAAGTTGGCTCTGAAATATGCTGGTGTTGATGTTGATGCAATGAAAGCCGTAGCTGCAGCCAGTTCAAAAAGATCTCTAGCTGATTTTCAAACGGTAACGATTTTAACTTGGTAGTTTAGTCTAAATTTACCTTTTAATGTCCTTGTTGAACAAAAGTGATAGAAATGCATAGAGAGAGTATGCATTTCTATGTGTTCTTTTATATATGTGCTAGTATATATATATGTTCTATGTTCTTTCATATGTGTATCTATAGATAAAATTGCTGCCGTCCGGACTTTGAAGTTTCATTATTTACTTGCCAAAAAATAAATAAGTTGAGAACCACTTATCGGGGTTGTTCAGGACCATTGCTATACCAGATATCTATAAACTTCTAAACTTTTTTAGTTAGCTAAAAAATGCTGTTTGCCTATTGTTTATTAAACTCAACTCACTATAATAATTAGAAATACAGTCGACGCTTGATATAACGACCTTCTCCGTCCTACAGAAAAAGGTCTTTATAAGGAGTGGTCGCTATAAGAAGTAGAACATAGAGTATATTGGGATACAGTTGGGGGTTTTCTCACCGGTCGTTATATTAGGATGGTCTTTATAATGTGTGGTCGTTATAACGAGCGTCGACTGTACATCTTAAAATATTTATAAAAAAAAAAAAACAGAAATGTTTATTTAAGTTTAAAATGTAAAAAAACATCAAATGATACAACAATTTAAAATCCTAAACATTAACCCTCAAAAAAAAATCACAGCTGTGTTCGTTAATGTTGTTAGAAGAAATACAATGCAAGGAAATATGTTTATGTACAATTTTTTTATGCTAGTGTATGAAAAGAGTTTCTCTTGCATACATCTTATCTTTCCTTTTTCGTATTTACCATATCCTCTCGAAAACAATTAAATATATTTAGATTTAAAATGCTTTATGATCAAAGAAGTTCGGTTTAATATGAGATCGGCAATCAGGGTTCAGGGGTTGTTAAAATTCTTAATTTAATCTTAGAACTTATTTGCTCTGGATGAAGCCATTGGTCACATTCCTCCCTACTTTTTGTCAGTTAAATGTCCCCCGTTTTTTTTTTTTTTTCTTTTTTTTTTTTTTTTTCTTCTTCTTGAGTGTCTGCTATATATAGTAATTCTCACTGACACTTTTAAACTTTTAATTTTCAATTTTAGGCTCTTGAAAAGTATAAATCGCAGCTGGTTGAAGATCCCATTATTCATGCTCACTTAGATGATCTATATGACACAATGTTGGAAAAGAATTTATGCAGAATTATTGAACCTTATTCAAAAGTGCAGGTATATAAAAATCTATATATTTAACTTTACCATGCTGTAATTTCAATGATTCTATGTCATTTGAAATTTGTTCACTTACAGTGGTGCAAGTGCTGCGCCAATTGCGCCACGCTGCGCCAAATAAAGAATCTTGCGCCATCCTGCTCCCAAACGCACTTTTTAAACGAAATTGCGCCGGACTGCGCCAAAACGGCCGTTTTTCTCGCGAATATCGCGAAAAAGTGGCATAGCTTCTGCTTTTGTTAACCGTACGTTATGACGGTTGCTATGGCGATATTCTGAACACGTGCGTCGCGAAAAATATTCTCCTTATCTGAAATTTCAATCCTTTTGCATCTTGCAAAAATTTTGATATTTTTCACAATCCAAAATTATTTTGACACATGCTACCTCAGCTTAACTTATTTTATGTTTTATTTTGAGAAAAAAGTAGTTTATTTTTAGAAGCATCAACATCTAGCATTTACGTCGCGAACGAAGCTTCCTATGTTGAAGATTTCAATCCAAATGCATCTTGCAAGCATTTTAATATTTTTGACAATTAACCGTTATTTTGACAATGGATACCTTCCATTAGCTTATTTTAGCTTATATTTTGATAACAAATAATTTATTTTTTTCTATTTATATACCTATTAATTTTTGCAAGCTTCATTTTAATAAGCATTAGGTTATCCATTGCTTCATTTTTTGGAAAAAAATTAAATCAATCAAGCACATAATGTTTAATTATGGCTTTATACTGAAAGGCAGTATTTTGAAAAGTTGAATTTGTAAAATTATAATTTTAAAAGCTTAAAATAGAATTAACCATATTACTAGCAGCAGTGCTCCTATTAGGTCACTAAAGGAAAGATAAAATTTTGATGTGTTGTACAAAATTCAGAGATACTTTATAGCAGCACATAATTATCTCATTCTACTGTTTAGAAGTTCTAACGTCTTTAAGTTTTCTAACCAGCACAGATTTAAGGCATTAAAAGCAGAGAGACAAACAAATTAAATGTGAAGCAGTATACGATAGTTACACAAGAAGCTTAATCCAATCAAGAGTCATCAGATTCTTTATTAAATTTAGCAAACCAACGACTAAAGTCAGCTGTTAAGAACAATGTCTTGTCCGAAATTGAGTTGCAAAATGGATGTTAGAAAATGCAGAGAAGTTATGATAAAGAGAAAGAACAGTAGAACAAAACAAAACTAAGTTAAACTTTCAAATTAAGGTTTTTCAATTTTTAGCACACAAAATCTAATTTTGCACGATAAAACATAAAAAAACTGTAGTTTACTTTTCAAGCACAAAGGTAGTTCCTCAATTTTAAATTAAAGCGCATTGTTAACAAAAGAAAATCCAAATGTTATTGATAATTATGCAACTAAAAAAACAAAAAATGTCTAAATTTTTCATATTGTCGTGGAAGCTTTAAACCAAACGTTCGCATTTCATATTTGACCACCACGAATGTGCTCCTAGGTTATTCGTGGATAGAATTCTTTTCTAAAAAATAAAAAAGGATTGATAGTATAAATGTAATTGTAAAAAAGTGGATGAATTTATCGTTTCAATTTGACTTTAAATGAATGTTCCAATTTCTGTATCCTTGTCTCTGAAATTTAAGTACAGTGAAACAGTTTACTGTTCATCTATTGAAACCACATCTAGTATTTTTAAACTATAACTAAAGTTTAATAATAGATAATCAGTACTTAGTTAAAATGCAAATATATTTCTGTACCTTAATGCAAAAGCAACCAATGTCAAAATACGTCGAATTGAGATATTTAGGTTCAAAGATTTGAGTCTCCATAGGAATGTGTTAGATTTGGTGTCTTAGTTTCGCTCCACTGCTAAGGCGGTTTCTTTTAAAACATTGGTTGTTGTTGTACGAGGGTTGTCTGAAAAGTTTCCGACCTAACATAGGTAAAATATTTTTATCGTCCAAATTGGCTGTTACTTTTTGACATAGTCTCCTTGTAAGTCCACACACGTCATCCAGTAATGCTCCCATCCTTTTAACCCATCCAAAAGTAATGGTGAAAATGTGTCCTCAAAAAAGTTGTTGACAAAGTTTATGAACTCCTCATTTAAAGAAAACCTTTGTCCTCCAAGTGCTTCTTCCAGCTTAGGGACCAAGAAAGGGTCGCTTGGGGCCAGGTCTGGTGAGTAGGGTGGGTATTCAACGATTTCGAGCCTTAACTCGTGAATTTTGGCCACTGAAACCACTGAGGTGTGAGCAGGAGCATTTTCTTGATGAAGAACACAATTTGAACTGAAAATAGCCAAAATTACGGTTCCAAGTTTCCAAAAGACTCCTTAATAAGAACATCTCTCTTTGTTTCATAAGTTTTGCCTTTTTCATATCGAGGTCGGAAACTTTTCAGACAGCCCTCGTATATGACAGAGGATACCTTTCTGTCCCCATTACGATGAAAAAAAATGTTATATTAAAATTTTGACATTGGTTGTTCTTGCATTAGGGTACCGATTTAAATTACTATAAATGTATGTGTTTATCACAGTCACATAGTATCTTATTCGAGCCTGCTCCTAAACACAATTCTGCCGCTCCCAAATGGTATTTTCTCTGCTCCCGAAGATGCTCCCAAACCACATTTGGTTACTTGCACCCCTGCACTTATAATAAAAGTGTTAATTGATGTGGTTTTTTTTTTTTTTTTTTTTTTTTTTTTTTTTTTTTTTTGTAAAAATTAACGTGATATAAAAGTTAATGTCCAACAAAAATCAATGCTTTCATATACTATTCATTGTTTCTTTGTACCAAGTAAAGAAAGTGTTGCAATTTGAAAAAAAAATTTTTAAAAAGCTTCTTTACTGAAGTTTACATTCTCGTCTTACTGCTCTCTAATAGGTTTTTAACTAGATTTCTGCCATATCCGTACGTGCATATGCATCCTTGAATGTATGAGCGCCCAAATATCCATTTTTACCTCCATCCACAAGTTAGTTGCGCAACCACAAAAACTGTTGATAATTCAAGAAAAATTTCAGTTGATCAAAAATTGCTTCTACAGACCTACATATACCACAAAAGTTAAGTCAAAAAATAGTTAGGTGTCAGACACAAGGACTAAACTTTATAATTTTCGATATAAAGGTAATTGTTTCAACATTTTTTGAAATTAAGGAATTTTTTTCCATAAATTTAAATTCGACTGATGAAAACAATGAATTTGAATGCTATAGTTTCAAAAATATTTTTCTCATATGCTATATTTAGGTGTCCAGCATAGAACTCAACAACGGATTTTTTAAAGTTAAAGTTAAGTTTTTCCTTATGAACATTTTAATTACACTGTGTAGCTTGAAAAATGTTTGAAATATTCCTGCTGGCTCTTATGTAAAGTTACCTCTTGGAGCCTAATATAATCTCCTGATCTCTGTTTTCCTCCATCTTCCACCACTTATTGAAAATAGCTTCCCTTTATTTTTCCCATTTTCCATAATTTTTTAGCCATTATCTTAGCTTGGAAGGAAAAGGCGAACATTTAATTGACCATTAACACTCATCAGAGGGGTTATAAAGGTGAAAAGTTTCAAAAAGTGAACATTTGTAAAAAGTGAAAGACATAAGCATATTTACCTTGAGACTCACTTCCTCCAATCAATCCTAATTAAATAAAATGTTACATTCATAATAATATTTTGTACATAAAATAAACTATAAATTTAGAACCTTTTTTGCCCTGAAATTTAGTAACAGTAAATTAGAAAACAAAAGAATATCTGTAAAGTTTTCATTAATGGAAAAACCCTCTTTACTGAAATTTGCTAATGAGGTGAATTAAATCTAGTTTTGTGTTGCATTTTTCATTAAATACACTAAGAATTAATATTTTATAGACAGGATGCATAATTATGCTTAGCAGTACATGTCCCTCTCCCTATGTCCCGCCCTGCTGTGCAGCTATGCATCTTATTCTCTCTGATATTTATATCATGTAATCTTGGAACTAAATTGTTAGTTGTGTTAGTGTAACTTAGAAATGTTTCTCTCTTTTGTAGCTGCTCCATGTTGCGACTGTTATTGGTTTGCCTTTGGTAAGTTAAGTTTTTGCGTTGTTAAGTATTGCTAAATTTTGTATTTCATTTTTCTTGTTTTTTTCCCTCTGCTTTTCTTTTTTCTTAATCAAAAATATTCTTCCTTCCAGCCTACTGTTGAGAAAAAGATGTCACAAATGATTTTGGACAAAAAGTTAAATGGTAAGAAGTTTGTTACTTACTGTTCTGCAGTAAAATTTTATTTTTTTTTTTTATTGAAGAATAATTTTATTGTAAAACTGAACAGTTGACCCTGCTTTTTGGCTTTTTTTAAAGTAAAAGCCTTAAAGGCATGAAAAAACCTTTGCTCAAAAATTTTGACTTCATGTTCAATATGTAAAAAAGAAAAATCAATACATTTTTCTGATTAGGAGAGAAACAGTCAACATAAAAAGAAATGTGTGATCTTTCGTGGAGAACGTATAAGATTAAATAATTACTGGTATAAAACAGTGCCTTGGAAAATTGGTCGTTAATGAATTTGACTGCTCTTAAAATACTATTATACTTCATGCACTAAGATTTAAGGTTCTTCTCAAAAAAATAAATAAATAACCTATTTCCATTATGAAATTTAGTTTTTCTCTCTTCCTTGCTGAATAATTTTATTTTATAGACATGTGAATTTCAGTATTTTACTAAATTAAAATTCCTTGTGACCCAATATAAAGTAGCCTTTGCAAAAAAATTGTCAAAAAGGTGGTAAAATGAAAAAGAGTTGACCATGTAGGCACAAACAGTTTAATGTGAAATGTCATAATTTCTCCCGACAAACACAGGAGCAATCTGGTGCATCTCTGATGCCTATATAGTGGAGTTGGTTCCAGAGGTAGTCATCCATTTGTTATTCAAAGTTTACCATCTTTTATGCACTGTGATAGGAAACTAACTTGTTTAGTTCCTCTTCTCTACCCAAAACCAACTTGAAAATCAGAAACCTTATTATAAAAAAAAAAATAGATTAGTTATTTATGATTATATGTTCCATCAATTTGCAACAGGCATTTGTTAAGAAAAGTCTGTAACTGAAATGATTTTCAGGGGTTTTACGAGGTTTCAGAGATAAGATAGCTTTTCTCCTAACAGTAGGAGCACTGGTTTTCCAAATCATATTAAAGGGACATGTTGGGCACTATTTTCAAACTGGAGGAAAAAGTTGGATGATAAATCAATTGGTCCTGAACTTTTACCTCTCTTGATTTCTTTTATTGCCTTCTGTAATCTGTCAAAGGTAAAATTGCTATTAAAAATAATTTGTCTTTTTGACTTAAGCAGTAAGAGTTCTTTGACCTCTCACTTTACTGCATAAGAGTCTGCAATCATATGCATAGTGTTTAGCTGAAGCCAAAGCTTTTTATTATTGGTATATCGTTGACCACCCAAAACGAGGCTCATTTTTTACATGAATCTTAATTTTTTTAAGGTTGATAGAAGCCTATGAGCTTGTCTGCTACCTTTCCTGAAATCAAGGTTAAAAACAAAATTTTTGTAACAGTCTCTTTTGGTATGCTTAATAGCCTTTAAAAATATCCTGCATGTCTGAAGGCAATGTTGTCAACAATGTTACCCGTAAGCTCTGCTTGAGTATAATGTTTGTTATCTCTTAGTATTTTAAAGAAAGCGAAAAAAGTTAAAGATCAAAGTCGGATCCAAAAAAGGGAAAAACTTTCCTATTTATCTAAGATTTGATAGTTTGGTTCTAATCTCAAGCATTAGTGTTCAACATCTGACCAGTGAATTTTATTCATTCAATTAAAGTGTATTTATTTTATGTAGAGACAAAACAAAAAAAACAACAATATTGTTGATCTGGTCAGCACACTACAATATATTAACAATCATTACAATATATTAACAATGACGGGTCCTATAGCTATATTGTTACAGTATTTTGCAAGTTAATTTGGTTACATATCTGACTCTAATAATAATCATCTAACAGATTTAATTCTACCAAACAACAGCTCATAATTTTATTTCCGGAATATAATAAGATGTTAATACATGAATATTTCTTTAATGTTTCTTGTGCTCAGTCGTAGCAATTTACTCTTTCTCTTCCTTTAGGCATTCTTGATCAAGGACAAGGAATTTTGATTATATTTGAAGATACAGACAGTGATAAAACGTTTGAAGCTGCCCTGGAAACAATTCATTGCCTTGAAAAAGTTGTAGACTCTATTTATAAAAAAGCAAAAAAATTAAGTTGAATCATTTTTATTTTAACAACATTTTAAGGAAAATGTATTTATTTGTATTACTGTAAATAATAAAAGTCCTGATTACTAACAGAAAAATGTTTTTATTTATTTTGATGTCTTTTTAATCAAGTTGACATTTTAAAGTTTTGAAAAACATGTATTTCAAGTTCAGATCCTTGGTGTGCTTTCTTTGAAAATCTTCTTCTAAATCAGGGCTTCTTAAACTTTTGTCATTCACGACCCTATTTATGATTGCGAGTTTCTTGACGACCCCTTGCAAATATAAAAGAAAAATAAATTAATATTTTTTGATGATTTATTTATTAGGTAACAGTATACATATACATATGAAAATATATAAGTTTAGAATTTGTTTTGAAACATACAAAAATCTAAAATTAAAAATTGCACAAAAAATTATAAAATTGTATTTATTATAGTTTCAAAAAAGGATTGGGTTCTGACCGTCTTAATTCTCTCGAATATATTCAAGTAGTTGCGTAGTAATTATTAAAGTATAAGTAAAAAATTTAATGAGATGTGCCTGTTTTTTATTGCATAACAAATCAAATCTTGGTGGAATGTTTGAAACTGCTGGACGTAAGACCTCTTCAACATTTTTTAACGCTGAACGATATTGGGGTTATATATAAAGATTTCACATTAAAATATCTCGCAACCCCAGAATTTTGCTATGCGACCCCAAATGAGGTCGCGACACATAGTTCAAGAAGCAATGTTCTAAATCAGTACCTGCGATTGCTTCTAGTACTATCTGTTGTCCCAAAACAGAAGATTTTCCCAACATTTGTTCTAAAAATGAGTGTGTGCACTCAGGTTCATACATTAAAATCAATACTTCTCTAATGAAAAGCTTCTTAAATATTTTCCTGAGCACATAAAAGAAAGGCAGTAAAGGATCAAGTACTTTCCAATTGTTACAAGCACGTCCTTTCGCTCATTTAAAAAAAAAAAACCTTGACGATCATTATTCATTTTGCTCATGGCCACTAGGTTTTGTCAGTTACATAAAAAATAATTTAAAGGCCAAATAATGTATATCATACATTATTTGGCCCTTTGGACCCTTTGCCCCCCCCCCCCTGAAAAAGCTTGAAATGACAGCCCTGTGGCTGTTGACGACGATTTTCACCCCCCCCCCCCTTCCCCAAGTCGAGAGGGTCGGGTATAAATTAAGTCTATTTTGGAGGACAGGAGCCTTTTGTGGAAACAAGAAAGCCAACAAAAACGATCCTATATAAAAATCGTGAGAGTAGAAATTTCACTTGAACTCAAGATTTTTATTTTTTTTTTTTTTTTTTTTTTTTTTTTTTTTTTTTTTTTGAGAAAATTCATAGTTTGTTTCAATTTATGTCTTTTATCAGCACTTGGTTATAACGAGCAACTATTGCAGTCAGTCCTTTCGCACACGTTGTAAACGAGTTTGAAAGTGGCTTATTTATGTACCTATGCTCAATTTATAGGTTATTTTGTTTAATTCATATTTTTATTAATTCGGACGACAGGAGAGAACTCCTCATAATGAATTCGGAGATAGATTTCTGCCTGATTTTTTTTTTTTTTTTTTTTTCTATTTCGTCTGAAATTAAAAAAGTCTTCAAAATGTTATTTTTCGGAAATCCTCTATCCCGCCAAAGTTATTACGGAGCATCACAAATTTCGTCACCTGGGCTTCAATTTAGCAAAATTTCCTTTGAAAATCCTCCAAATACCAAACACTTTAAAAGATCGAAAATTGCTTAAAATTTCGTTTTTGAAGCTTCAATTTTGAAAAATTTTCGGATAAAGGCAACCCTAACCACCCTTTATCCATCATTAAAACTCATTAAAATTTTACTTTTCTAAATTACAGTTCCGAAAAGTCTAAAGGGGAGAATCTTTTGGCACAGCAGGCTTTGAAATCCTAAGAATTGACATGCTTAGGACTTCAAATCTTCTTGCCGCCAATGGAAGATTGAAGACAGTAGCCTTAAATCTTCCTTCTAATACCATGGAATATTGCACATAAGAACTTTGTTCTTAGAACTTCCATTTCAAAAATCTTCAGGGTAGAGCCCCATAACCCCCCCCCCCCCCCCCAATAACCGCATAAAAAATTGTCTAACATTGCGTTTTTGGAACGTAAACTATGAAAAATTGAAGAGCTGGTAGATAAGGGGGTTGGGATTTTTTTTTTTATCTGTTTTCAAAAAATCCATCAGGAAAATCCTACAATCAAGTTCATAAAACTTGAATTTCTAAAAATATAATCTGAGCCCCTCGTACCTTTCTTCGCCCTCAACTTCGTCTCGCTTCTAACAACATTAAAAAATTATTTAAGGTTTCTTCCATAGTTTCAAATGTTAAGAAGCGCCGAATCCCTATTGTTACTGGATATGGGCTACGTCGCGTTTTTAGGACGTAAATTTCGAAAAAAATTTGGGCAAGCTTTTCAATATCCCTTTCTCTAATATCATTCAAGACGTCTATGATACTAAAAATTATGTTTTTAGAACGACAATTGGATGAGAGGTGTAGTACACCGTTCTCTTTCAATTATACGAGCTGACACTTCCGTATGAAATCTGAAAAAGAAAATACTAATGTTTGAAAAAAAATCTGGTATGGACCCCACACTACTTCCTTTTACGTGTAAATTTCTTAGTAGTTGCCTTAAGTGTTAAAAAAAGTGCTTGGAGTGAGCAAGGTAACAATTCAAATATTTACTCCCCTAATCTGCCACGAAACAATGCAAAAAATATTTTGCAATGGTTAATTTTCTAAATATTGCTGATTTTAATATCATTCAGTGAATTTTTCGCAAAATATCGCCAATAGCGCCAAGTTGAACCCAAATTCGAAAAATATTTTTTTCGCCAAATTTGTCGCCAACTTGGCGATATGTCGCCAAGTTGGCGTCAAACGGCGACCAAAAGCTTGGCGACATATCGCCAAGTGGTCGCGCCAATTCATATCACTTGAGTCTGCATTGAAATTAACACTGATTTACCCCAAAAAAGGGGTAAAACACCCCCTTGGGAACATTCAAATGCAACCACAAGGGGAGGTGCACAACTAGACCATCCTCAGAGCCTACATACCAAGCTAGAAGCTTCTACGGCATATAGTTTTTGAGTTATGCGACCCACATACGCACACACGTACATACAGACGTCACGAGAAAACTCGTCGTAATTAACTCGGGGGTGGTTGAAAAAAATTTTTCGGCTGCTTATATGTTGCTAGGTACATATACACGTGCTGACAGGTCAAAAAAACTAAGGAATTTTCATTCGGGGGTGAGCAAAATCAAAATTTAGACTCAAATTTGAGTGATTTTTTTTTTCGCGATCACAATACTTCCTTTACTACGTAAAAGGAAGTAAAAATAAGGCGGGAAAGACTTAAAACGTCTCCTCCTAACATTACTGAATATTGCTGTAAAATTTCGTTTTTAGGACTTGTATTTCGAGATGTTTTTTAGAGAGAGAACCAGAACGCCTCTCGTCACATCATCAAAGTTTGTCTACAGTTGCGTTCTTGGAATTTCAACCAACTTCGAAAAGTTGTGGGGAAGGTGATCGATTTTGCTCTATTTTTCAAGAAATTGATCGGGGGATAGTCCTTAAGATAAGCCCCATATCGCCTATAATCGCGTTTTTAGGACTTTACAGGGTGACAAGAAATAACTTGGACACACATCGTACGGTATAACTTTGTTGCTAATGAAAATAATGCACCAAACTTCAAAATAAGTATGAATACATTATTTTGTCTAATATATTTAAACGTTTTCAAATTGGCTACCGTTAGTATTAATACAGAGCTTTAGACGTGTCACAAAATTTTCGGCTACGGGCCGCAACTCACTCATTGATATTTTATCCCTTTCTTTCCCGAAGAATGGTTGTAGAGATGCCAAAGTTTTATCAGATTTAGTACACCCTTGTTTCCAAGATGGACCAAACAGAATAATACATTGGGTTTAAATCTGGAAAATACGGGGGGCCATTCTTCAGCTCCAATGAAGTTTGGAAAATGTGTGTTGGTCAATCTTGAGTGTCTTTTGTGAAAAATCCTGTTGGAAGGTCCATCTTTGGTTTTCAAAGAACTTTTGCGAACAAGGTAAGACAACATCATCCAAAATGAGTTTGCGGTATGTTTGCTGATTATTTTTTATCCCTTGATCAACAAAAACAAGTGGTGTTTCCCCACTATCACATATCCCACCCCAAACCATTGCAGATAGGGGTAGTTGACGCCCCAACAATTAAAAAAGTTCCAGGTGCTTCTGCTGACCAAACTCTATCATTATGGCTATTTTGAGTTTGTTCAATTGAGAACAGTTTTTCATTTGGGAAGAGCAATGTTTTCCATCGATCATCTGCGGCCCGCTTAACAGTTCTTTCCTCTTTTGAAGTCTTGTGCCTGTGCGTTTGTTGTTTGCTGCTAGCTTTTAAGTCTCTTTCATTTTGTAAGGGAGAAGACCAAGCTCAACAATTACCATCAAACGAGTGGTTTCTATACTGATTTTCACCCCTTTAGCAACCTTTCTCATTGAAATCCTAGGATTTCGTTAAACTCGCTTTTTGACCTATTTCTGGTTGCTAGATGTGTTAACTGTGCATTTTCTTCTTCTTCCTGACCTGTCACCATCATGTTTGAGTTTTTTTTAACCTTTTAATTGTGCAGGAAATCGTGTATTTAGCCATTTTCAATCATTAAACAATTTCACATTTTTTCGTTTCTTGCTTATGCAATTCAAGTATGGCAGATAGTTTGCGAATGGTTATCCCAACTAACTCACTTACACCTATTTAGTAGCTTTCTAGGATCGATTCCCTATCACAATATGGTTAAAAATTCAGTGGTATTTACAGATATTTGGTTTGAAACTTCGTCCAAGTTATTTCTTGTCACCCTGTAATTTCTAGAATTCTATGGAAGTTCCTGTGAACTTTTCTTTTCTCTCACAGCACCAGAGGCAGTCTAAAACTGCCTTTTCAGGATAACAATATCAAAAATTTTCCTGGGGATAATCTCCCAAACCTGCCTATCAAATGGAAAAAAAAACTAAAATCAGGATTCGCCAACGTGGGCCCAGCCCGAAAAAAGCTAACCGAGATTTTTCGAGTGGGCCCACTTGAAATAACACTATGTCGGTGAAGTGTTTTTTTTTTTTTTTTTTTTTCACAATTTACTGCACATTGAAAACATTTATTTCAGAAACAAACTAAACATTACAAATATTTTGATCAATATCAAGTCTAGAAATTGGTACTGATCAGTTTAGTTATTACTTTGAGTTTATTCTGATATTTAGTGTTTGTCAATACGTGGTCCAGAAAAAGAAATCTTCCTTTCTGAGCAAACTTATTAAGTAGAAATAAAACTGCATCTGAATTTCAGTTATTTGTTTATTCATTTGAATATTTAGAGGATCAAACTGAACAGAAACTATTTAAATCCATAAATTCAATTCAATATCAATTTAAAACTTTTTATCATATTAATTTTAAAAGATCAATATAGCATTGCTTTTTCCAAATAAAAAATTCTTTAGGGGGTCACAGTGACTTCTCTTCATGACTCCGGACTCTTTAAAAATTTCACGTATCAAGCAGTAGTTTGGTATACAATGTTTGAATAGAGAATGATATTAAAATGACTCCTCTGAAATAAAAAATGAAAACCCTGATATATGATTAAAAACCCAGACGGGCTGGGTTTTTTCAAACTCTGCTTAAAACTGTTTTCTGGTTGCCCCGCTGGCTTATTGTTGTCCAGGGAATACCCCCCCCCCCCCATTTTTGCTAGTGTTGCACCCCAGAATTTGCGGTCTAAGTCCGCCTATGGGCAGAAATTAAAGTCAACTTTTTTTTTTTTTTTTTTTGCGATTACGAAGCTTTTTTAACAACGGAAAAGGCAACATTGATTGATCATACGGTTGTGTGTATCTAATAAGTATATTACTATAAAATCGGCTCCAGGCGGGGGGGGGGGGAATCCAGGGCCGAAGCCCATTTTGAGAACAAAGTAAGATTTTTAAAGGTGAAAGATAGGGCTGCTTAATTATATAGGAGCAATTTTCTTAGATTTTACGTTAAGCCTGTCAGAAAAATTCTTCAAATTGAAAATTAATTTGAATTTATTTCTTTTAAAACTAATGTTTGCATGTCCAATGTCCATAATAAACTGGGGAAAGTTTGGATGTCATTGCTTCGGGAGTTCGAACCTTATTTTTGTACATAACACTACACAGTAACGATTTAAAGCACAAAGAAAAGAAATAGCACTCAAGGGCACCCGAACCCAAGACCTTCAGCTTTTGAAGCGAAGCTTCTACCACAGAGGTGAGCTTGCAGGGCTGACGAGAGGCCATGTCCATACAGGAATGCCCCGCTGTTTGATCACTATAACCTGCCAAAAAAGGTCCTGCTCCTTATTTGGCAAATTTAGTCTGACGATGCGGCAAATTAGGATACAATCGCAATTTTTTTTTATTCCCGAATGTCATTTCATGTTCAATCATCAGATGTACAAATGTGTTATTTAGAATTTGCATGCCCGAATTCTATCAATCAATTGGTAAAAATTGGAGTTGCATTCGACAAATTGGGAATTCCCCCCTCCTAAAAATTTAAGCTCGGGGCACTCCTGCATTTCCGGTTAGTTGAAAACTAGGGGCCGGCCCTGATGGGGCTTCCCCCATCAGGGCAAATCATCACCCCATCAGGGGAAGAGGCTCGGAATCGGTGAATGATTTGGTGTTAGTGTGATTGGTATAAGATTTTTGGAGTAAGAGGGGCTTGGTGACTAAATTGAAAAATTGACCATGGCTCTCCGCGGCTCTGAGAAAAGCGCCAATTTTATTGAAATTTGAAATGAACTTTGGAGCAGGGTTTGTGTTGCCATTTATTAAAAAAAACTATTAAGAGTTTAAGGGGGCATCATATTCAAATGTTTGGTTCTAATATAACTTTTTTTAAGATTTCCAAAAGCAAGACACTTGAAAGTCACTTTTATACTATTAAAAAAAGTGAATATAATGTTTTTTCACATATTTGAGCTTAATCTACTCTCTACCTTGTGAAATTTTTAGTAATAAACATTTGGACTTGATAACGTATAGTACTGTCGGTCCCGCTTAAACGAATACCGTCGGTTCCAAGAAATGTAAATCGATTGAGTAGAGTATTTGTTTAAGCTGGGATCTTGAACATTGCGTCTATGACACCGGTTCCGGGATATTTTATTCGTATAAGCGGGGTATTCGTTTATCCGTTACCCGATTAAGCGGGAACGACAGTATTTCATATTTTTTTCGCTTTTGATTCAACATTGCATTGTTACGATGGGAAATTAGGGAGAGTTTATAAAATCAATATGCCGCTCCAAAACCATTTGGCATGCCTTTTTTCTTAATCTAATGTGTCGAATTTTTTAACCATTCTTAGAATCCCCAGATTTAATTTGAAACAAATATGTGCAACTAATATTTTTCTCTATTTTCAGAGTCAAATTGAAATTAAATGACCAGAAAAAGATTATTTTATCTTAAGTTAACCCATTGATGCCTAGCGTCCCTTTTTAGGGACGGTCCAAAAAAGGGTCTGAATTTCCCAAAAAAATGAACAGTTCAACTAAATAATAGAGTTCAATTTGTACCTTGGTATTGTTTCAATTCGTTTAAGAGATTGCAGCACATAACCATTGTAATTTATGTTAATTGCTGATTTTATTGCTTCTTATAAAATGTCTTTTTAAATACCATATCGTGACAGAATTTTTTTTTGGTAAAACAAGCATGTACCCTCTGGGGTCTATCGTAACTTTTAAGGGACGAATTTTCTTTCCTTAATAAAACAATTATTTTTTACATAATATTTTTTTTTATTATTTTTCCCAAAGATATTTTGTGTACTGGTTACAAACAGTGTTTAATGGATGGGAAAAATAATAAAAAAAAATATTATGTAAAAAATAATTGTTTTATTAAGGGACGAATTTTCTTTCCTTAATAAAACAATTATTTTTTACATAATATTTTTTTTTATTATTTTTCCCATCCATTAAACACTGTTTGTAACCAGTACACAAAATATCTTTGGGAAAAATAATGTCAGGCATTAATGGTTTAAATACACAGCTTCTCAGTTGTGTTAAACGCCGAGCGCTGACCGGAAGCGTGTTATCAGGAATTCCACATCGGAGGCCAAAAATAATATGATTAATATCCAACAAACTTTTCTCTTAGCTTTCATTTGAAGATTGAATTTGGGTCATTTGTACAGTGCAGTTGTTACAGTAGACCGAAAGATATTTTGTCAAGGATAATCTATTTTTACTCTGTAGTTAGAGCGTCGATTACGTTGACGCGGAATTTTGTGGTACACTTGTATCACAGCCGTTCGTAGATTGAAAATACAATATTTGCACAGATGATTCCATTGAATTATTTTACGCGTTTGTTCAAAGAAGCTGAAGTGAAATAGTCATGGAGTTAATATTAATTGTTGGGAATCTAGCTGTTATTTGCACTATTTTAAGCAATTTCTCTGGATTGTAAGTAAAACACATTATTTTTTAAAACTTTTAGTGCGTATTTTATGTAATTTTTGAATTAATTTTTAGCAATCACGAAATAGAATAAAGAGGGCAGTGATTCCCAAACTTTTTGAGCTAAGATACCGTTTTTGGAATTAATTTTCCTACGGCTTTCTTATAAAAATATGACTTATCATCATTCATCAGTGGCGGCGGCTCGGGGTACAAGTAGAAGTGGCGACAGGCCGAAACCTTATTTTTAACATAAAAAATCGCCTTATCGTTTGTGATATTTTAAATTTCAGAAAATTTCCATGGAAATCACCCAAACCCTAACGTTACCAAAGATAGCTCAAAATTGCAATTTTTGGTCTTGGTCTTCAGTTTTCAAAATTTTTCGATGAAGTTCCCCCGAACACGCTCTTTTCCAAGAGTGTATATAAAGGGTGGGCCGACAAGGCCCTGGCCCGTACCGAAGTCAAGAAAAAATTGAATTAAACAAAATTTCGTTGGCATTTGTTCCAATCTTTTAGCTCAAAAAAAAAAAAAAAATCCTTGCGAGAAGAGAGTGCAGACGGGGCTGCCGAGCTATGAGGATCTCACAACTTGCAATATTTTCACTGGAGACGAAATAAAAAATTAGATGTTTTCCTATGAAGTATTTATGGTGGAAACTTTGGGCCAATATCTAAGGTAGAAGCGTCAGAGGATAACAAATTCAAGAGCGACTCCAAAACCACGGAAGCAACAGGAGATTATGACCTACTTCAGGAGACCAAATAGACCCTAAAATTGCCCTTTTAGACCGTCAGTTACGAAAATTTCTAAGAGAGAGCATCTAATCCTTATTGTTACTCTCCTCCTGAATGACATCAAGGGAAATTAAAAATTTCTGTTTTTCAACTTCAATTTCTGAAAATATCAGGAGGAGAACTGCTTAACCTCAGATTTCTTTCCTCGTCTCTTGTTTATAACGCTTTCAAAGATAATCCCCAAATATGTCGTTAGGAAAAAGAGCTCCCGAAATTTTAACTCTTTTCCGTACCATCATATAAGATACTTCAAAATAGCACTTTTGAGCCTCAACACCAAAAAAAATTACTCTCACTATTAGGGATGCACCGATAAGCAAATTGGCCGATTACCGATTAATCGGCAGTTGATAATCGGCAGATTAATCGGTCAAGCCGATTAATGATTAAAATGGTTGTTTTCAGTACTACCAATTTCACCGTTACACTTTTTTCTTCGTTTTTTTTTTTTACAATTCTAACTTTTGAAATAGTTCCTCATTTTTTCTTCCATTTTCCTAATTTTCCTAAAATAATTTCAAAATTTTATCAAATTTCTAATGAACTAATTTTCATATTATTGTCAATAATATTGCATTAACACATTGCTAATTATGTAAACTAGACATGAAAATTCAAAAAAAAAAAAAAAAAAGGAGGGGAGTCTGTGCTGTGAGCAATCCAATTTTGAAGTTCTTTCAGTTTCAATTTCTCAATTATTAGTAGCTATGTAATTCAAGACTTTTATTCTTTGTGAAAATTGAAGATTATCTAAAAGCAAGGAGAAAAGTATCGATGCATGAAAAATGTTGCTACATTAACTATGTGTATTTTTATTCAAAGTAGGAGAATTAATGTATTAAAAACTTTACATCAACGGTGAGGATTATTATTACTGTTAATAAAATTATTCATCATAATTTCTTAGTAATGGTTTACTTTAAAAAATAATATTTAAAAAATATTTTTTCCGCCGATTAATCGGCCCGATTTTGCCGATTATTAATAATCGGTAAAGTGGCCGATTAATCAATACTGCCGATTAATCGGCGCATCCCTACTCACTATTCCATTTGTCCTAACTCTATCCTACCTGAATTACACAGCTCATATTAAAACCGTGGGCCTCAAAATACTGCAAAAAATCTTGTTTAACAAGTCTAATTATTTGAGTAGTTATTACAAACTTTCTGTGAAGAAACTCAAGTAATATTTGGTGGTAAGTTTTAGTTTTGAACGCTTAGTATTGTCTTCTTTCCTGTTACGCGCCATTTGAGCCTTGGCAAGTCCCGATTCCTTCACGGGCCCATGAGGTGGCCGTGTGGGAATAGGGGCTCAGTTTCCGTCATGGGGAAACTGGGCCCCTAAGGTTTGGGGCCCTATTTCTTTTTAAATTTACTAAAAACTACCATAAACAAAACTGTTGTTAAAAAGTTTTTTTGTTTTATTTCTTCGATTTCTCCATCATTTGCTGTGAAAATTAAACATTCAGTACATTAAAATTGTATTAAAGTGTGTAATAATAGATTATTAAATGTTGCACTTAAATGAGAAAAAAGATTGGAGCCATTTTAGTTGTATTCATGCCACTCATATTTACAATACAAGAGAAAAGTATTATAGAGATTTCTGTGTGAGAAACTTGTAGTAAGAATATAAATAAAGTGCATAATGAAGAAACAAAGATGAGCATTAATGCAAATATATGTTTGCATGTTCATAATTGTAATGTATAATGGGAATAACAGCATGTTGTGTATAAAGAGGATAACCAGCATGCCCTCTCCCAGGGCCATACTATAGCTTGAACGAATCCAGCACACTGGTTCCTAAAAATTGAAGACAAGCTTCAAAAATTGCAATGATTCAATCAAAAACAAGCCGATCCATTTAAAATTCCAAACTTCACTATGACAATGCATTGTCCCATTCAGCCAGATTTTGAGTTCGGTTTATTGAACGAAAACAAATTACAGTGATAGAATATCCAAATTATTTTCCGGATCTAGCTATGGGTGACTTTTGGTCATTTTTCATACAAAAAAGAACTTAGACGTCATTTTCATTGATGTGGCTATGAATGATTTTTTTACATCGATTCCAAGAACTGAATGGTTCGAGGCACTTAATTTGTAGGAAGTTCGCATGCAGAAGAGCATTGGGGATAAAGGAGTCTACTTTGAAAATTCCTAAAAGTTCGTTAGTTTAACTTTAAAAACCTAGGAGTACAGTGGCCGCTGCTTATATGGATCACGTTTGTTGTAAACAGTTTTGATTCAATAAAAAGGCTGATTCAAGTAAGCGGCTTATTCAGTAAAGCTGGACTGCTTTCTGGTTTTGAAGATTTGATTCATTAAAGCGGTTGACTCAATTGACCACTGATTCAATTAACCGGCATCCACTGTACCTCAAAAAGTCCAGAGGGATCCTCATATGCGCTGCTTTTGGGAGCTGTTTGTCAAAAAAAAAAAAATTAAATGTACAATAAGACGCCCATCCCCCCCGTTATTCTTTTTATATATCTGTTAAACTATTATTTTACATATTTTGTTCTAATTCCAGGGCAGTTTGCTTAGACATACGTAAAAACAGGTCAACTGGAAATGTATCTATTTTACCTTTCGTAGCGAGTGCTGTTAGGTAAGTAAATCTGAGTGGTTCCTTTTTTAATTATTTTATCCTTCCTCAGATTTTCTTTTGCAACAACTGATGACAAGAGCTACTGACACTTTTTTTGAAAATTTCTCCCAAAAATCGACGTTGCATGTATTGTCTTTTGCATCATGAATTCTTTAAATATCGTAATTAATACCCACTTCCGATGATAGCGAGGAAATGAATAAAAATAGAGTAGAGCTAATGGAAGAAGTCCCCCCCCCCCCCCCCGCATGCTTAACAAGTGTTTTTTTTTTTTTTTGTGTCCTTTCGTACTAAATCGATAATTCTATACAAAATTAAATCATTTCTTTACCTTGTCTCAGTCCGTTTTCAAGATAGGGATGCTAACTCTGCAGTTTCCCTCGAGGTGGCGCTGTAAGCGGCTTTATTCTGTAGCGCATGGTTGTTTTATACTTTTGCCAGAAAAAACATAAATGAAAAAAACAGCAGCCGTTCCGAAGTTAAGAGGGGAAAGGGATTTTTGTGGCGTGGGCCTCTGTATCGGGCCCACTTCATATTATTAACATTACTTTACAATTGTTATTGATGAAACTATATTATTATAACTATTAAATGATTATTATGTTAATTTCAGTGCAAGTCTGTGGCTGCAATACTCTTTGCTAATAAACGACTCTGTGCTTTTTATGGTAAACTTCATATCATTCATAATGCAAGTGGGCTGCATCTGTTGTTATTATCTGCACAGTGTTCAAAAGGTTCGTACTTTAAAATTTGAATACCTTTAGCGGTTTTACCATAGCGGTATAATAATAAGCTTGCGGTATAGTAAATATGCTACTGGGCAGAATGAATAACAATTTTCCTTCAAAGAAGTCTTTTTCCAATTAATGAATCATTACAAGTACAAGTTATATTATTTTTCAAAAATGCACATTGTTCTGAAAGTTTTAATACTATGCATAAAAATTTGGGGCCCCAGGCTGTAGGTAGGTTGGTCTCTGCAATAATCAGACCCTGAGCAGCATTACAATCGTATAGCATATCTGTTTTGAGACATGCTTATTTCCTGAGTAGTAATACTTGTGAAACCCTTTATGTCTCAAAAATTTAATATTGAATTTTCATATTTTTTTTGGGGGGGGGGGGGGATTTTTTTAATTAAAAATACATCAAACATTTTTACCGAGTACACAAATTTTAAAACTCAGTAGGGTCTAAGCCCCCCTAAGAAAACTGTTTCCGATCGCAGGTACCATACGTCGGCAAAGTACAAGGAGTAGTACTTAAAAATTTCAGTATGATTCCAGCCATTTAGAATTCATAATGCTAAATTAATATAAGAGGGACTTCTGATTCCAGTCGGTGCATTTAGGGTAAAGCTCACTATTTGTTCAACCATTTGATAGCTGGGGCATTTGTTGAGGGAAGTGCACCCCAGGTCAGGCCGGCTGTTGAAGTATTTAAACGGCGATCTTACTATATTTCCCATTTCTCAGATAGGCACAGACGAAGAGGACGGTTGCCCTCGCAACCGGTCACGGGCTGATCCAGAAAGTTTTCAAGGGAGGGGCGATTGATCTTTGTTACTTTTTATGCATACTGGTTTTAGTTTTGAAATATTGATCTCAAAAGTTTCGGACTGAACTGATTCGGACAAATTCTGAAATACTTCCGAGGGAGAGATTCAAAACTCCTTCCCCTAACTTCATTAAAACTCGCATAAAATTGCATTTTTAGAACTTCAATGTCGAAAAATTACCGGTAAAAAAGTTTCCTAAATCCGCTCTGCCTATTTTAACACTTTATTCTCGCCTATTGACGTTGCACTTATTTTGATTCTTTCAGCGCTATTGCTTGATTTTAATTTCATGAGCCATGTTTCAAGCCTGATCTTTGTATTTTCAGAAAACAATACAAAAACTCATACTAGGAGCGACCATTTATGTGTTTTCTGTTCATGCTTATGCCTTCCATTGGACTGGAAGACAAGACAGCGCGCTGAACGTAACTGGATTCTTGGCTTGCCTTGGAAGCATAATCGCGTGTGGAGTGCCCTTAGTAACAGTTGTAAGTATGCTATAGCAGTGACTTAGGGGCGGCAACTTGCTGTTTAATGCCCAAGCTTTGCCTTTAATTTACGAGTTGAACTGTGCCATTCTGCAGTCTCTCTCTGTGTGCTAATTTTATGATGGCTACCAGTCCATTTCGCTCTCTTCGCGTGCAGTCTCTGGGTGGTATGATCGAGCTGTCGGTGTATTACATGTCGTTTTGCTTTTGGCCTTTCTATGGGGCAGTTAACTTACAACTTAACAACTACTAGTTTTTTCATATTTCTTATGTCGTAGCTAGGGTGAACCGGTAGCACTTTTTTTCTCGGAGCAAGGGGGCGGCAGTTTGTTTAAATGGTTGCTGGAATACAGATTTTGTTAGAAAAAAAGAGAGAGAGATAATAAGTAATTATTTAATTGCACGTATTTCAAATTAAAAATGAGTTTTATTCTCAAAAGTATAAAACTTAAATCTGTTCCTCAAACCCAGACAAACGTTAGTCACGCTATCGTTACTTTTCAGGAGAGTGTTAAAACGTTTGTGTGACGCCTACAAAAAGAGTGGAATTCGCGCTCCTTTAACACTGCTAAAAACTACGAAGGAATTTCTTACATAGAATTAAGTTATCATGAGCCAATGTGGAATAAGGTTCTACAACGATGTAGTTAATCATCTGAAAATTCCATTTTTGAATTTATGCTGTTTGGCTCTGGAGTACAGAAATCATACCTTTAATTTTGTAAAGGATAAAGAAATAGTTCAGCAATTAAGTTAACTCTCGCAAATCGGTGTTAACAATAAAAACTAAACAAAAATACATTCTGAACCTAACAATACGAAAGAATAATGCAAGCAGTTAAGATGATTTTAATTGTTTTTCGCTAAAAGTCAGGTACGGTCGTATAAGCTGTTTTATAAATGACTTCATATGCTTGAATAAGATAAGTTTTCTAATGATCCTGAGTTGTAATAGTTTGTACTTAAATTTTTCAGAAAAAAGTGCTTTTTAGACAACCGATTAAGAGAAAAGTCTTCCCAATGAGACTGATTCTGCAATTACTGATTAACGATGCAACTTTTTTGATACTTTTTTGCGAAAAAAAAAAAAAAAAAAACAGCTAACGTTAAACAACGATATTTTAAAAACATCAACGTAAATCATCGATGGTAGATATAGAAAACGTTTTCTAATTACTGGGAAACTATTGGTTAAGAATGATTTTTTTTAATGCATATTATTTTTTTTTTTGTTAAAATATAAAACATCGACTTTGAAAAAACGGCAAAAAAGCGATGTTTAAAGAACATGGATTGCAAAACGTCGATGGTAATTGCAGAAAACTTTTCCAATGAAAAAGATACTGCACCTACTAATTAAAAATGTAAGGCTTTTAACAGGGGTGATTGTGAGTTCATAAAAAAATACCTGAAAGTTCTAAAGAAAAAGTGGGGGACGGGAGGGGGAGTGTTGTTTTAAAACCAAGGCCCCTATTAACTTAAGCACACCTAATTTTATAATTATATATACATAATAATTGATTTTCTTTCATAAACTAACACATTTCATATGTTCAAATAGTTTTTAGTCAAAATATTGTACATGAATTTAATTAAGTTGTAAATGAGTAATAAAGTTACTTTTGAGCTGGTGGTGAGCAATTATTTCCAAAAAATATTTTAAGGAGAAAGCAAAAGTCTAACAGAATTACTGTTTGTTGTGGGAAAGCATTTATAAAGTAATGAAAGTTGCATGTTGTTGCATTTCATTTATTTGTCTCCTAACTAAGGGTAATAAGCATCAAAAGTTCAAAAAAGTGGGAAAAATTTGATTCTCATATCGAATGCAAATAAAATAATTTAGTAAGGTAAAAATCTATTAGAATTTTCATCTTAACATTTCTATTTGATGAATATTATTAATAATTATCGGTATAATCATCGAAAATTCGAAAAAGAAAATCCGGAGGTGGGAAGATAACAGTATAATTAAAAATGTGTTATTTCCGGTATTTTCGAACATGAAAATACCAGAATCGATCATGAAAGTACCGGAAATCCGGTAAAATACCGGAACACAATCACCCCTGTTTTAATAAGTAAAATAATCATGTTTTTATGATTTTGTTTCTTTAAAATGTAAAACAGCGACATCAAAAAATAAAAAAAATAAATAAAAATAAATAAAATAAAATAAATAAATACTTAACACGTTGACCGATATCAACAAAAACATCGAAGTTTGCAAAACATCCACATCAATGTCGCACCACTAGTTTGAACACAGTTCCAACATTTCAAAGGATACCTTAATAAAATGAAAAAAAAAAAAAAAAAAGCCAAATGATGATGTATTTATATTTACTACCTGTTTTTACTTTTATAGAAAGAAGTTTTCAGAACTAGAAGCACAGAAACATTACCCTTTTCAATAATTTTCGCCACTTTTGTAGTCACAGTTTTATGGTTCTTTTACGGAGTTTTAATTCAAGACTTCTTCATTCAGGTAAGTTGTTTTAAAAAAATGAAACTTACCTTTCATGTCATCTATTTCATTATTTTTTTTCTGTAATTGATTGCAACAACGTAGAACAACTGAATAAAATCGACAAATATAAATAAGGATTGAATGTTTAATTTCATACCATTAAGCATTTATAAATATAATCGACCATATTTAAATGATGTTGGAATTGCATTTACAAATTTAGATTAAAGTTTTCATGAAAATAAAAATTAATTATATTAGTTCATTTCATAAGGAAACTACGAATAGATGAAATGGAAGAAGGAAGCAAAAAGATTGCGCTTTGTATGAACGAGTGCATTCCTTCATTCGTACGTTGTAAGCAGACTACCGTAATTTTTGCATTTTTTAACATTTGGCTTTTGGTTCAACGGTTTTCGAGGTTTGACTTATTAGTCAAACCTCATTTATTCGAACCTGCTTAAAACAAATCAAATTTTCGATAACCAGGCTATTGCTTGTAGTGTATTGTTTGTCGTATAAAACGAACTACGGTCAAGACGAATTGGTTTTAAAGGTTCCATGTTTTTTTTAATGAAGTTCTACTGTATTTATATTTAAAAATTCATTCTTTTAAAGATTAAAGCTTCAACAACATTTAGTAATAAGAAAATTCGGTTACTTTCAAAAACTATTTGTTTGATATTGTGTAAATTTGAATGCAATACGATGCAAATCAAAATTAATGTTCGAATTTCAAGTTTTCTACACAAAGCTTGTCAGCAGCTATCCGCCAGCAGAGTTTGCATGAATAAGCTGCCGAAAGGGCTTGCATGCAAGTTAGGCAAGAACTTTGGCTTTCTTTCATGTTAATGTTGCAAACTAATTTCTATACAAAAAAGCAAATTTTTAATTCTAACAAATTCAATATTTCTTATTTATTAATACATTACTTTTTCGCTATGACTGCCCCTTAATTAAGGAGCAAATTTAAAAAGACTGGGACTAGAAAGAATGTTAGCTGGAAAGTGTAAACTGGAATTTTGATCCACTGACATAAATGTTTCCTCTTTTTTTCAGATTCCGAATTTCCTGGGAGCTCTCCTCTCTGGATTTCAGCTATGTTTATTTGCTTTTTTCATGCCCAGAGCAAGTCAAACAGCAAAGACATTGAAATGATTGATATGTATTTTGTTACAAATAAACATATTTTTAAAACTTTAGACATGTTACTAAAACTAGCAAGTCAGCAATGAGTGTTCTCTTGCAATGTATAGAGTTATGGATACTATTCAGTCAATTACTTTGAAAACACAATTTGCAACTTAATTTTTTTTCCAAAATTTCGAGAATTTTGGTGAGAAATTCAGACAAGTGATGGAAAATACCTGGGTATTTATTTTTAAGATTACATAATCAGGGTACATGCATGGTTAAATACCCAAAATGTGTAATGCCACTGGTATGTAGCATTCTCCCACTGAACAATTGCACTAAATAGAAACAAAACAAAGCTTGAATGTAAAGTTAAAATTGTTCTCACTTTTCTCCCCTGGATGTTTTTTTTTGCAAAGCAAAATTATTTTCTGTAACAAACACATCAAAAAAAAAATTTATTTTTTGAAAATTTCGGACTGGGCTGTGTACGCCACTGCAGCGATGGATGATTTGCCATGGAATGTTCTTGCTGTATAATATTTGGCAAAAATTTATTTGCCCAATGTTAGACAAAACTACTCCAGTTAGGGAGATTAATTTGTGGCACCCAACTCAGGAAAGTTTATGCATTCATCAAGTTTTAAACATTGTTATTGGTACTAGTGTTACAAAAAAAAAAAAAAAAAAAAAAAAAAAAAAAAAAAAAATTGAAATGGAAGATAAAAACCCGGAGCTACGGCATGAAAATGCACTGGTTATTTCAACTGAAAGTTGCAAAATTAAAATTAATGGATTATATCAAATGGGAAAGACACAGCTCGGACTTATTGATGGACACATAAAATTATTCACCATCACCATTGAACCAGAGTAGCTTCATAAAAAGACTTATTTAATTATGCCAATAAATTATGCCTAGAGCAGAGTTAAAACGCAAGGCACTTACAACACTAGTTAACAAATACATTTATTTAATCAATCAATCATTCAAGGGTAATTTTTGATGCAGATTTAAAATATCCAATCAGAATTTTCCCCATCACTCACTTTTCATGTAATCGGATTTTTCTATATTAGATTATAATAAAAATTCACAATTAACAATTAAAATCTTGCCATAAAGACGAGAAAAATAGGAGATAGATAGTCAGGTCTGCTGTTACTGCAGTGTTTACATGGTAGTCAGCCTTAATGGAATGAATTTTTGTGATATACACTGAAGTGACAAAAGTCATGGGATAGCAATATGCAAATTTTCAGATGGCAGTAGCATCGCATAGAACAGGTATAAATGCGCAGTGCTTTTACAGAGCTTTCATTTCTGTTCAAGTTATTCATGTGAAGAGGTTTTAACGTGATGATGACCGCACGACGTGAATTAACAGACTTTGAACGCGGAATGTTAGTTGGAGCTAGACGCATGGGTCATGCCATTTCGGAAATCGTTAGAGAATTCAACATTCCCAGATCCACTGTGTCAAGAGTGTGCCGAGAGTATGAAATTTCAGGCATAACATCCCACCATGGACAGCGCAGTGGTCGACCGCCTGCACTTAAAGATCGAGACCGGCGACGTCTGCAAAGAGTCGTAAATTCTAACAGACAAGCAACACTGCGTCAAATCACCGTAGAAATCAATGTGGGACGTACAATGGACGTGTCTGCTAGAACTGTGCGGAGAAATTTGGATTTCTTGGGCTATTCCAGCAGAAGACCGACTCGAGTGCCTTTACTGACAGAACGACATCGCTTGCAGCGACTCTCGTGGGCACGTGAGCATATCGGTTGGTCCCTAGATGAATGGAAAACCGTGGCCTGGTCCGATGAGTCACGATTTCAGCTGGTAAGAGCCGATGGTAGGGTTCGAGTGTGGCGCAGACCCCACGAAGCCATGGACCCAAACTGTCAGCAAGGCACTGTTCAAGCTGGTGGTGGCTCCGTAATGGTGTGGGCTGTTTTTTCATGGCATGGACTTGGTCCTCTAGTGCGACTGGACCGAACATTGACTGGAAATGCTTATGTGCAGCTACTTGGAGATCACTTGCAGCCATTCATGGACTTCATGTACCCAAACAACGATGGGATTTTTATGGATGACAATGCGCCATGTCACCGGGCCACAACTGTTCGCAATTGGTTTGAAGAAAATTCTGGACAATTCCAACGAATGATTTGGCCACCTAGATCGCCCGACATGAATCCCATTGAGCATTTATGGGACACCATCGAGAGGTCTGTTCGTGCCCAAAATCCTGCCCCATCAACGCTTTCACAATTATGGACGTCTATCGAGACAGCATGGCTCAATATTCCTGCAGAAGACTTCCAACGACTTGTTGAGTCCATGCCACGTCGAGTTGTTGCACTTCGCCGGGCAAAAGGAGGGCCGACACGATATTAAGAGGTATCCCATGACTTTTGTCACTTCAGTGTACATTTGAGCTGTTGTTTGGCTAGTTGAACTTATCCCAATTTCAGTTTTACTAAAGCACCCCTCCAGGGAAAGCTCAAACAATAAAATTGAGGCAAAATAATTACTTGAAATTTATTCAAATTTTATGCTTTACAAAATGTTTAAAAACATAACAAACCACACAAGATCAGTTTTCTACAACCGGTTCAAAAGCATCTAGAATGTTGAAGTGCATATCAAGAGATCGTACCTCATTTTCAAAATGAAGTATTCTTTTTACATTCACACCTAACCTCAAGAGATTTTCACGAAACTTTTTTTCTTCTTGGCCAATTCTAGGCCTGGTATCACAAAGGACTTGATAAGGTGTGACATGAATATGAACATCTATTTTCAATTTAGAAAAGTTTTGCAAAACATTTTTTTCTGTCACCCATGTACTAGAAGTACCAGAGTGTCCACTATCAAGCCAATACAAACTTTCAATGCTTTTTATAAAGGTTTCAATTTCACAGTCAGGTGTTTCATTTAAAGCTGCAAAAGCATACATAAGTTGGTTTAAAACAACACATCCTTTACTAAAGCCAATTATAATTTTTCGCTCAGAGGCTAACGTTGCACTACCATTAGTGGAAATGGTCTCCTTACATTTGAGATTTTGCTCCTGCATAATTAGGGATCCCACATTCTGTAAAAGCGTTTTAAGGTGTTTCAAGCAGTTGCAACTGAGCTCGTATGTTGGAGCACCAAAGTTATTAACTTCCAAGAAGTTTTCATAACAACTGAAAGTCATTAGAGTCATTTTTGCTGGTTTGATAATTAGGATATTTCTTCTGGGAAATCTCTCGTGAAGTAATGTAGCTGTGCTTTCAAGGTCTCTTTTGGCATGATACTTGTTGTCACGATGATTCAACATGTTTTCCTTGTAATCCTGAACAAAATATAAAATATATAAATAAAAATTTTTTTATATGAATAGAACCACAATGAAACATGCAATTCTACAATGGATTGGGATATATTTAGAGAAAACTCCTTCACAAGTTCGGTTTCATTCAAATATTTCGTCTATTTAAGTGTCATTTGCTGCAATAAATCTTTATAATGTACAGAAAGTTTAATAAAACATAATTTTATTCATTTTGCATAGTATTTTGTTGATTTAATAATGGACTTTAATGTAACGAAAACCTCAAAGTCACATAGCATTTTTGTTTCTACTAACTCATTATCTTTATTTCAAAAAAAAAAAAAAAAAAGAATAAAAAATTTAACATATTTGTCCTAGAAGTACGCATCTTTTCATAGTGAATGAGTTTTCATGAGAATGAAAAATTTAAAGAAGTGAATAGAAACATCAAATTATAACATTAAAACAAGGGTTGGTTGATTTAAAGCAGTGGTTCTCAACGGGGGCGATACCGCCCCCCTGTGGGCGGTGGGAAGATGCTGAGGGGCGGTGAATATGTTTTGGGCAGTAGGGGGGCGGTGGGTATATTTTGGGCGATAGGGGGGTGGTGGGAAAATTTGGGGTCAGAAGACGATAAATGTATAAGAATTTAATTTTGATTTCAAAAATCAAAATTAAATGTTGTATTAAATCACGAATCGAACTTGAATTATTTGTGCCAATTATAAATCAACTTATGCCCTCTGGAATCTCTAAGCTTATTTCCTTACTTTTTCTAAGGTGCCTGTTTTACTTTTAAAATAGTTTAGCTTTTTTGCTTATTTTTTTCCCTTTTCTTTCTCTCTCTTTCTTTGGTAGAGATTTGTCTTTCTAGTGATCTTTTGCGTCTGATAACTTTTCGAGACAGAATGCTACCTAATGAAGAAATGCTATAATTAATCGCAGTTGAAATCATGGCTGCACCTTTTGGTTAATATTAGCCAATTTGGCTAGTTTCAATCACACATAGCTAGATTAAATTCAAAAGCATTAGCCACAACATCGTTTGGTTATTTTTTAGCCGAATTGTTGATTGATCTTTCTACTATTGCAATGTTATTTCGAATAGCTTTATATATTTTTTTAGTAATGATCTATATTTTACTTACTAATTATAATGCATGTAAAAAAATACCGCCCTTCATCTGTCAGTGAAAATAGTCCAATTAAGTTCTCAAGTTTTAGTCACCTACTTTAATTGTTGCTAAACGAAGCTGGTTTTCAGACTGAACAATTCCTAGATTAGAATACCAGATTTTAATGTTTATTGCCAACATCTAATGGGGGATTCAAAATATTGCGAAAAAAATTCACAATTGCATTCGAGTGTTTCCCACAAGTAGCGTTTTAGGTAGAACATTAAACGTCATCAATTTTGTTCGTTGTTTTTTTCTTTTTTTTTTACTTTTGTAAGTTTCTTTCACCATGTCCTCTTAAGTTAGCTTAGTACCTATGTGAAAGTAAGTCTCCCCCAAAGATATTCAAAATATCTCGATGGGCACGGATATTCGTGCAAATTGGTTATTTTCCTTGGTTTGGTCATTTTCCTAAATTTTACTTGTTCCTGTTAACCGTATTGCAATGCTTAAAGTTCCCGCCCAGTTTGACTGCTTGGTTTTACCCCATTAATTTCACTTTGGCGTTTGCTAATTTCATTCACTTACTTTCATGGTTTATTTTTAGTGAAATCTCCTTTTTGATGATGCTCACGTTTATTGCCGACATCTTCAGTCCCTGCACGAAGACTTCTCTAAGCGTTTTGAAAATATTTTTTATTTGAACGTGCCTCAACGGATCATCAGCCCTTTTAAAAACATTTAGACACGAGATGTTCAGTATCAGGAAGAAGTGGTTGAACTTTCAACCAATGAAACTTTGAAAGTTGGTTTCCAGAATGTTTACAATGTCGCAGGATTTTGGCTGCAAGGAAACATTAGTAGTCTTTATCCTGTACTGTGGGCACTGGGCAATCGTCAATTTTTTTTTAAATTACTTTCCCCTCTTCTTACCTCGTCGAAAGAGGATTCAGTGTTGTCATCCACCTAGTTATGAAAGAGAGAAGTCTACTCTAAATCGTCCCAAGAGAGGACTTGCGCCTTCACCTTACAAAAAATTTTGAGCCAATCTAGGAAACTGACTTTGAAACACCAAGCACACACATATTTCTGAGTGTTCCTTCCATACTTTGAATGATAAAAAAATGCTTCACTTGTTTTTTTAATTTCATCTCAATGTTTAATTTATATTTTGAGTGAAAATTTCCTTTTGCATGTATATTTTTATTCTACTTAATTTTTTTTACTATTCTTTTGAAAGTAGAATATTTTCAAGCCTAGATTTTTCTTTTATTTCTAAATTCGTCATTTTAATTATATGTATAGTAGGGATGGACTGGATAGTGATTTTGCCTGATACCGGATATCCGGAATTGTGCCGCCGGATATCCGGCATTAGAATTGCATTGCATGTTCGCTTATTTTTATGTAATGCAGCTTCAAAACAATAAATCAAAGTCTTGCATCATTTCTTTGAGAACATGTTAAATGCATTCAAATTAATTTTTAAAGCCTCTATTTTCTACAGGAGTAGCGCTACATATGAAATGAAACACTAGCATATTGTGATTTCTTTCTAAATTATGTATTTTTATCAAAAGAGACAAAAGTTTAAAAGATAGAATGAAACATTTCTGTATGTACTCAATGTTTAAAAAATAACCTTTTTAAATTATTTTCTTAGGTTTAAATTTTAAAGGCTCTTTTCTGTTTT